>CAJUYG010000716.1:5557-52785 GCA_910591675.1 Galerucella calmariensis | reverse complement strand
AGATGAAGATATTTGCAACGTCTCTTCTGCTGGCGATAGCATTTGGACAAGAAAACTACAACCCATCAAATAATTACAACAACCCTCAAAATAATTACAATAATCCTCCAAATAATTACAATAATCCTACTAATAATTACAATAATCCTCCTAATAATTACAATAACCCCCAAAATAATTATAACAATCCCCAAAGTAATTATAACAACAATCCTCCTGATAGCTTCAATCCTCAAAATAATAATAATAATAACAACCAGAACCAAAACAATTATAACAGAAATACGTACAATGTCCAGCAAGCTGATCAAGGAGATTGTTGCGAAGAGTACTGTTATTATGACGATCACGAGCCATACCTTAATTTTGGCACAAAAACGGCCTACGACAATTTGAATAGACGGACAAATGGTAATCAACATCTCATACCAGGTAAACGAATATTTATTTTATACCAATAACATAATTTATTTAGAAATGTACCTATTATTATCATTAGATCAGACCAATGTTTGTATTTACAAAATAAAGCTTTTTTTATTCGGGCAGAGATGGGAAACTCATGTTCGAATGGGCCCTTAACTAGTACCCAGACAGTGTTGGACTCATCCCCACGAGAATGCCTACCAACAAAACCCACCTCAAACTCGCCGTTACTCTCGCCTTGGAATCATTACCCCAGCATACGTCAAGACGGGCGGCGGTCCCTCACACACTCTCCATCATCTTCCTTCTATCACTCCTACCTCTCTCATGCCATAGCGAGTCCTTCTCTTTCCCTAATCATGCTCTCTACTACGCCACTTATCTCCATCCATTCCTCCCCGCCCCTCAACATAATCTTCACCAAATTTTCCCAATACACCGCCTCTCCCAGTTTATTTTCCAGCTTCTTCAAAACTTCCTCGTTCTTCCAACATCTAAACACATGTCCCACATCATCCTCCACTTCACATCTCTCGCACACTCCAGTTTCTCTTTTCCCAATCTTGTGGAGGTAACCCACCCTCGACCAATGCCCTGTGAGCACCTGCGCCAAGAAGTAGTTGACGTCCCCGAATTTCCAGTCCACCCAATTTCTCCTGCTCCTAGTCGCTCCTTTTAGCGCGCCCTTATACTCATCCCACCTTCTCTCCATTTCCTCATCCATCCATTCCTGTACTTCCTCTCTGGTCGCACCCCTCCAGCGTTTCTGTCTAGCTCTAGCCATCAAGTCCAATGGATATTTGACAGCACCGCTGCTACCAGTCCACCTGTACGCCTGCACCACCCTCAGGAGTATCCACACAAAATAGAGCTGGAACCAATATTGGTGCAGCCTTGCGTTGATGTTTCCATCAAATGTCGGTTTTTGTTGCTCTTATTCAGTGTCTAGAATATCCAATTGCTATAATTATTGGCACTGTATTAAGCTAAGCCAGTATTATGGAACCCAATGGTCAAAAAATTTATCATCTATCTATTTTTGTTTCATCCTTAGCCATTTTTTTGCGTTTTGTTACAGACTGTAAGCCCGTAAAATTCTGGAGTATTAACCGACATGGTACGACACTACCCGATGCAAATACAATTAGATCGATGCGAAATATCAATAAACTTCACGAAGAAGTTATACGGAATCATGAGCAAAGAGGAACTTATCCCAGCAAAGGAAGATTGTGTGCAAGTGATTATGATTTGTTTAAAAGGTACATTTTTTCTTTTATTTGATTTTTGTGTTTCATGATGAAGGAATTGTCATTGAAGTGACAGGGTAACCAAGCGAAATAAAGACAAAAAATGTCTTCTCTTGGGGAGCACTATTCTCTGGCCAGTGAATCGGCATTCTAGAGTGTAGGTTTTGAGAGGGGTGCAATACTCAAGTAACTCTTAAGTGGGTCCCGGGGCACAAGGGTATTGCAGGAAATGATAGGGTAGACAACCTAGTAAAGCATGGTTCCTAAACTGCTTCCACTGGTCCTGAACCAGTATTTGGAATATCAAACACGTCTGGAAGTGGTTGTATATTTCGGTGGACACAAACAAAACATCAGCCGTACTGGAGACACGTGCAAAAACAGGAACACAGCAAAACCCTCGGAGAAGCTGACTAATGACTTACTAAACCTCAGCAGGGGCCAGTAAAGGACAGTCCAAGGATTTCTTCAAGGAGGACCTAGTGAAAAGATTGTTGAGCCTGGTCTCTTCACTTGAACGGCAGAACCAAGAGCACAAAACTTAAGACAGATGCCGAGGACTCTAAGCCTCTGCCTTGTGTTGCCGAATCAATCCATTAATCAATCAAAACTCTCTAGATCCTGTCTCTTTCGTGCACCACTGGTGGCAGCCAGAAGCCTTCATTTCACATAATTTAATAGAGTTAGGAAGATTATGTCAAATAGCTTTGAAGTGCTGGAAACAATAGTAACTCTATGGGCCAAATTTTATAAGTGATTTGGGTTAAATCTTATTTTTTGGAAGCTGGGATACTACAGATAAAAATATTTCAACTTATTAGTAAAACATCCAATGTACAATGGATTCTGAAGATTAGCGAAGGCATTTCCTCATGAGAAATCATTTTATAAAAGGGCCGGTCTTCTCACTATAGACCATCCCAGAATGATGTCGCTGAGCCATATTGTTCTGGGTCCTCATGTCATAATCTATTCAGTTTTCATTGCTTAATTATAAACAACGGATCACAGTTAGCCTTTAAACAGCAATTAGTTGTTAAAATTATTGAAAATGCCATTATTTTGTATTGTTGTTAAGTGTGGAATGCAGGTCTTAAGAGATATGGTATTCTTTAATTCATTCCAGTGCACCTCAAGCTGTGCTCTTGAATCACCTAACTTCTCCTTTGATTGTTCTTTTCGTCGTCTAACATTTTGATAGCATATTATTTAATTCAATTCTTTAAAGACTGTATGACAGCCAACTGACTTAAACCACATGTCAAAACACACAAACTTCAACTCCAACTGATCACTGATCGGGGGACCCAGCACAATATGGCCGACCTGTCTAAGTCAGGTGTTCTGGAATTTTGGATTCCACAGAATTCTTAATGAATTATTAAAAACTATCAATAATATGAAATAAAAAGTTGTTATAATCATACTTTAACACCCTTAAGCTCTTGTAGAATTTGGATATATTATCCCTTTTATAACATAATGAAATGGCATTTATGCTATTACGGTTAGAATAGGTAGAAAATGTTTTGACCTTTTCAAATAATTAATGACGCAAATGTCAATTCAGGAATGTTCGTTGTTTCTAACGAAATAGGAACAACGTTCTATATATTCTTTCATGGTATTAAAAGAATTCATATTCGATTTCATTTTCCTTTTGTATATATCTTGAGTAGGTACAAGGGAAAAAATTTTGTACCTAAAGGTTTACAATAGATCTTGGTTGATAAGTTAAAATGCTCCAAAAACACGGGTGTAGAGAGATTTTAGGATCGGGGAGAGAGAATAAAACGACTAAAAGTACAAAAATATATGAAAAATATTGAGGATGTGAAAAAATACAAACAGAAAAATCTCCTCCCAGGAATTGAGGGAGCTCTTTTTCGAGCCATGGGACAGTAAAAACTTTAAGCTGAGTAAAAAAATAACGTTCTATTATACATCAAAGAAACACCGAACGTCACAAAATTAAACTTCTTGTTTTTCTTGTTAAATATTATCCACTTCTTTATTCGCCTCAATTTCTATCCCTTAGTCCCTTGTGTATGTTCATGAGAGCCAAGTGAACGGCTTTCACTCGTTGTGTTCCGCATGTAGTTATTGAGTCTTCTGGCTTGAAAAGGTCCTTTCTGGGGTAACAGTTTAAACAGGTATGGTAGCCAACATATGCAACAATGTGTAAATATTTGGAGATAGTTTTTGGTCACAATTATCGCTCGCTTTGAAGTGGTTGCAAATGTTAGCTACCATACCTGTTTAAACTGTAACCCCAGAAAGGACCTTTTCAAGATGAGAGTCATAACTGCTTTCCACGCCGAATACAAACAAAATGCTGTTCCTGTTACAATGGTATAATCTATTAATCTATTTTTCGTGCAACCGGACGCAAAACAAGCATTTTGCAGCCGCAACAGAGGCCGCAAAATGATATTTTGCGGCCGTTACCCAGAGAATGATATTTTGCGGCCGTTACCCAGAGTGACGGCCGACAAAAATTTTTACGGCCGTTCCCATAGTGACTGCCGGCAAACTGAACGCCACTACAGCATTTGACATTATGAAATATGACAATAACAATGTATTTCGAACCAAAAACTAACTGTCTTTTCTAAAGAGACATAATGTTTATTGAAATTATGTAATTTTCACGGTTGCACGAAAAATATTGTGTATACTATGGCCGCGAAATGTTTTCGCGACCTCGAGATTATCTTGCCTCGGCCGGAGCGGCCTCGGCGATAATCTCTCTCGGAACGCGAAAAAGCATTTTGCGGCCTTAGTATACAAATAACTATTGAAATGCCTCTCTGACTTTGCTTAATACGGCTGGATTTAATTGTCGACATTCATTTTCTATCCTCTCTCGTAAATCATCCAGAGATTCTGGTTGGGTAGCATAAACTTTTGTTTTTAAATACCCCCATAAAAAGAAGTCTAGGGGTATTAAATCCGGTGACCTAGGTGGTCACTCCATCATCTGCCCTCTTCTACCTACCTATCCAACGAGCGGGGAATGTTTCGTTTAAAAATTGTCGGACAGGCATAGCATAGTGTGGGGGAGCTCCGTCTTGTTGAAATACCAGTAAATCTTCGGAAAGGTTATCATCATTTTCTATTATTGTTGTAATACGTGGGTCAACCCCTTCCCTGAGTAACTCAAGATATGATTCACCATTTAAATTTCCGTTGATGAAGAAAGGTCCGACAATGTGGTCACCTAGGATACCACACCAAACGTTTAACTTTTGGGGATGTTGTGTATGGAATTCACGCATAATATGTGGATCACTTTCAGCCCAATATCTACAATTATGCCTACTTACTAAGCCATTTAATGAAAATGAGCATTCATCAGAAAAGCAAATATTGTTTAACAATTGTGGATTGTTATTGATAATTTGCGTCATTGATTCGCAAAACTCTAGACGACGATCAAAATCATCTTCATTCAACTCGTGCACCAACTTAACTTTGTATAGGTGGTACTTGAATTTGTAGAACTCGGAAAACTGTAGAAGATGAAACACCGATCGCTCTACTTATTGTTGACAACGATTGGACTTGTTGAGCCTTGCCTGACTTGCCCTAAAATTGCCATTTGGATTGCTTCGTTATTTACGAGTCCCTCTCGCTTATGCACTTTATTGCAAACAGACCCTGTTGTGGTAAATTTCTCCATCAGTCGAATTACATACTTATGAGTTGCATGTCTTCCGTCATGTAATTCGTTAAATATTCTAGCAGCAGCTCTTGCACAATTATTATTTTGGTAGTATAAACCTACAATTTCAATTCTTTCTTGCAAAGAGTAAACCATTTCAGAGAAACAAAATAAATAATGTATCAAATTACACTATCAATAGTGACTACAAATTCTAGTTGACAATGTCAAACTTTAATGAAAAGTAGAGTTTTTTGTTGTTTGGATTTTTTAAGTTGAATAAATAGCACAGTTAAAAAGATTAAAGAGTTTGAACTGTTGTACAACCCATTTTAGTACAGGCAAATAAGGTGAAAGTAAAAAATAAGTAAAATTTGTGCTCTTAAAAGAAAAATTGTTTATCTCATAAACTAACGACTTTAACCTACAAGTATTATACATTTTTGAAATCAGCTCAAAGAGGAGTATCCAAATTTTATATAAAAAATATGAAAAGTAATTTAAAAAAATAAAGGGGATGCTGCTAGGGGTGAGGGGGTGGCTTTTCCAGTAAGTTTAAATAAGCCATAATGCTTGCCCCTCCCAACATAAATTGACGTGTTTTTGGATTTTTTCTAAATACCAGTATTACAAAATTTATTAAAGGTGGATACTTTTATCTGAAAAGCATATATATATATATATATATATATATATATATATAGATGATATTTGTTTGAAATTATATTGTTATCTTTTTAGATGGAGATTTAACGAAAGCATCAGTGAAAGAAATGCCAATACTTTGGCGAGACAAGGTGTAGAAGATATGCAATTATTGGCCAGAAGATACAAGGCTAAGTATCCTGAACTTCTGCAAAATTTTGACGAAAGAGCTTTCTCTGTAAGTACACCATTACACCTTCACTGTGGTCGTCGCTTTATGTTAAACAATAACAAACAAACAATAATGTTTTTATGCTTATAATGAACCTTGAATTAATAATTTGAAGTTGTATTATATACTGGGTGTCTCATTATATTTTGACTGTTTTCAAGAGCTTATATCTTCGAAACGGTTCTAGATATTAAGATGCGGTTTCCACAGTTAGGTTTAAAATTACCGTGAGTTTTGTTGTGACACATTTATATAAATGGCGTACTTCCGGTTTACCCGCTAGAAATGTGGCGTATTTTCAGAATACAGTAAATGTAATTTTTTAAATGGGGCACCCTGTATATTAAGCAATTTCTTGGAAGACGCATATTTTTACTTTTTATCGGTACCTTAAAGTTTAAAATCAGTGCACAGAAAGCGAAGTTATATAACTTTAACTGGGATACTGAAATGATTCAGACATCTTATTAATAAATAATAATCAAGGAGGCGTTAATATGTCACATCACAAAAATATTGCGATCATTGACAGAACGTCACATTGTGTTAGAACCAGTTAGAACAAGATGGTATTTTGAACCAAAATGTTTGCTTCCAACAAGACGAGGCTCCACCCCATTATTCCAACATAGCAAGAGAATCTGTTAACCAACAATTTGGAAATAATTGGATTGGTAGGACTGGTCCAATAGAATGGCCTCCAAATTCCCCAGACCTGACTGTTCCAGATTTTTTTGTATGGGGATTTGTGAAAGATAGAGTCTACAACCCGATGCCTGCTGGATACTATTGAGGAATTAAAAAATAACATACGGCAGGTAATGGAAAATATTCCTCTTGAAATGCTGACAGCAGCATTTGACAACTTGGTTCGATTCCACAAATGTATAGACCAAGAAGAAAGACACATCGAACATTTGTTTTAGAGTGCCCTAAAACATGTTTCTATTTGCTTTTTTACAGTTCACTTTAGCTAATAAAGTTCCAACTTTATAACTAAATCATTACAGTATTCTAGTTAAAGTTATCTAACTTCGCTTTCTTTGCACCGATTTTAAACTTTAAGGTACCGTTATAAAGTAAAAATATGCGTCTTTCAATAAATTGCTGAATATACAGGGTGTCCCATTTAAAAAATTACATTTACTGTATTCTGAAAATACGCCACTTTTCTAGCGGGTAAACCGGAAGTACGCCATGTATATTAATGTGTCACAACAAAACTCACGGTAATTTTAAACCTAACTGTGGAAATCGCATCTTATTATCCAGGACCGTTTCGAAGATATAAGCTCTTAAAAACAGTCAGAATATAATGAGACACCCTGTATTTATATCTGAAAGTTCTTCATTTTTTTTCTTGTTCTAGTTTTAAATATCGTTTTTCCACTACTAGCTGTGAAATTGACAATTATTGCTTCTTCTAGCCAACTGAGATGTTGAATTTTTTTATTAGTGGTTAATGATTTTCTATTATTAACCTAGGTCAATAATGGACAAATTTAAATATTTTGAGAATTCAGGGATAGTGGTTCAACAAAAACTTGTGCTACATAATTTTGTATATGCTGCTTGAAATTACCCATCAAGATAAAATTATTTGAATAAAAATGCCATTCGTTTAAAATTCGCGCTCAACCAAAAATGACTGATAGATGACATAACGAGTACGTTCATAATATATCGAAAGCTGACAATGCACTTGTCAGTCAGACGACGGGGTAAACGCTTCTAGTGTGAATTATTTTTAGTTTTTGTCTTAAATTTGGCTAGTAGTGGAAAAAATTGTATATACCTACACCATGGTGTAGAAGACATTTATAAACCATTTATAAATCCGCTCGGGGCAAAACCCCTCGCGAAATAATCTTGGTGCTCGGTCAATAATAATAGTCTTCACCACCTTGGTGTATAATATACTATTGGAATTTAAAGAGAAAAGGAAAGAAATATGTTATCGACCTTAAAAAGCCATAAAATATCATACGTTTTTAGAATTAAGTTACCAGTGTTAAGAAAGAATAAATTTAAATGATTTAGTTTTTCATTCATTTCAGTTCGAGTATTCACCCGAAAATCATGACAGTTTCCAAGCTTATATTGAAGGGCTCTTTGAAAAGGATGCATACAGGGTACATGCGAATACTATCAATGGGGATAGATTAACCAAAGTAAGTATATGTCGATGTCAAATTAATTACTCTTTAAAGAAATTTTATTGAATGCCTTTTTAATGCATTCCATGAATTAAAAACATTCAATATTAATTCGCTTATTCATTTTAGCCATCTCAAAATTGTCCTAAATGGCAAGAATTAGAAAACAATCCATTTATGTCTACATCAGAAGTTCGGAGATTCATGGAAAAGCCAGAATACCAAAAAATGGTGCGAGATGTTTTCAGAAGATTAGGATTTAAATTTTCCCCCAATGCTAGTGTCATTGAAGACATATATAATTTGTGTAGATACGAAAAAGCCTGGTACGTATTTCCAACGCACTAATACAAAGCACATCCAAAAGAAAGCGAAAAGTTGAACTCTCTAGAGGAGTTAGCGTTTTGGGAGGAAGCTTAGGTGGTTGGGTGAACACATTCCCTTTATATCCCTTAGTCCCAGCAGCCACTAACGTTTTAAAATCTAAATCGGCAAATTTGAGGTCATAAATAACTTGATTTTTGCCAAATATTTGTATATAAACACCGGTTTATAGAATTTTTCTCATTACCTATTTTTAAACCTTCTTAACAAATCTACCCGATGGGCTTGCCCGTATCCCGAGCTTCCACAGTTCAAATAAAAACGCCAGCCAGATTTAAAGTCATATTCAGTGAGATAGGTTCAGGCGTATTTATAGGTTTTGTGATAAAATTCATTATAATAATAATAAATAATTCGATACAATCGTTATACCTGTAAAATTATTGTTTAATGTTCAAATATGTTTCAAACAGCGTTTTAAAAGAGCACTACAGGCATATCTGGCTCTCGGCTTCGAGATCTTTCACTCGCTCTTTCCATTTCTTCCTGTACCTCGCCTCGTTTTCCCAGTCCCTTACTCCCACTGTTCCCAGATCTCTCCTAACCTCTTCCAACCATTTTTTCCTTGGTCTTCCTCTTCTCTTTTTACTACCTTCTCCACTTTCCAGCACTCGTTTTACCCATCTATCTTTTGTCATTCTACCTATATGTCCCAACCATCCTGCTCTCTGTGCTTTAATTATACGGGTTATACTTAGGTGCTTATACAGGGTGGGGCACTAAGAACGAACTATTCTCTGGCGTCTTAACGGCAAATATAACTAGAAAAAATAAGACGTAGAATTAAGTAGAATACTTAGGACTATAATTTAAAAATATTTTGGAATATGCAGGGTGCTACAAAAAAGCGTGCCGTATCAAAGTTAGGTTCCTTTAAATGGAACACCCTGTATTTTATCACATTTTTGAATTGTACTATTAAAAATAATATAGGTAAGTTCATTAACATTTCCCTACACCTATCTAGTTCAGTTTCCAGGATAAATCGATTTTACATCATTTGTAGACCCTACGAAAAAATAACTTCAAAATAAAAACGAATAGCCACATTTGCTTCACACCATCTCACTAGAAGCTTTTAACATTCTGTTTACAATATTTACTGGTATGCTATCATATACAGGGTGTTTTTAATATGACAGTATAACACTAACTATTTAATACATAAATTTCTGGCTTAATTTAAATGGAACACCCTGTATCTGTTGGGTCTGTTAAACGTGGAAATTTATTACCTTTCAGTTGGTATTAGGGTTGCCTATATCTAACTCTGATAGTTCTCGAGAAATTTTGAATTTGTTTTTTAATATTCAATTATTTGCTGACATCTAGTTACCTATGACATGATACTCTGATGGAAAGTTTTTAAAAATTTAAAATTTGCTATTTTGACAGTAAGTGCTTTGTTGTATGATTTATTATTGATAAATTGAAGGTCTCTTTAATTAGAATTTTATTAAAGGTAATCAATCATTAACTTTGCAATAAGATTAGTAAAAAAACTTAACTGGAAGATAATTTCGAAAATTTTAGATGACGTTCCACTAGCTACAGGACAAAAAATGTGGCTGCAGTTAGATGGTGCGTCTGTTGATTACAGTGTAATTGTTCGGCGTTACCTGAACAATATTTTTACACAAAAATGGATTGAGCGAGGAGGTCCTTATCTTTGGCCGGCAAGGTTCCCATGCTTGACGCCATTAGACTATTTTCTTTGGGGTTACATAAAAAGTATTGTCTACAACTCTACAATATAGAGCCAACCACTTCTGAGAACATGAAGGATATGATAAGGAGAGCGTTTCAAACAGTAACACCAGAAATGTTAAAGAAAGTGAACAATAACTTTTTTTTAAAAAGGGTTCAAATTTGTATCCAACAAGATGGGCGTCACTTTGAACACCTTTGAATTTTTTGTACCTACTTAGTTATTTTTTTATAATTTTAAAGCTTATTTTATCTGTATGCCCAAAAATAGTGTACTTACCCTTAATAAAATTATTATTTAAGAGCCCTTTAATTTATCAATAATAAATCATACAACAAAGCACTTACTGTCAAAATAACAAATTTTAAATTTTTAAAAACTTTCCATCGGAAAATCATGTCATAGGTAACTAGATGTCAGCAAATAATTGAATATTAAAAAACAAATTCAAAATTTCTCGAGAACTATCAGAGTTAGATATAGGCAACCCTAATACCAACTGAAAGGTAATAAATATTGGAAACAGAATGTTAAAAGCTTCTAGTGAGATGGTGTGAAGCAAATGTGGTTATTCGTTTTTATTTTGAAGTTATTGTATTTTTTTCGGAGGGTCTACAAATTATGTAAAATCGATTTATCCTGGAAACTGAACTAGATAGGTATAGGGAAATGTTAATGAACTTACCTATATTATTTTTAATAGTACAATTCAAACATGTGATAAAATACAGGGTGTTCCATTTAAAGGAACCTAACTTTGATACGGCACGCTTTTTTGGAGCACCCTGTATATCCCAAAATATTTTTAAACTATAGTCCTAAGTAATCTACTTAATTCCACGTTTTATTTTTTCTAATTTTATTTGCCGTTAAGACGCCAGAGAATAGTTCGTTCATAGTGCCCCACCCTGTATAAGCACCCAAGTATAGTTCTTTGTTTGTTCTTCTTCTGTAGATTTCATCTTCCTTAATTCCACCATAAATTTTTCTGAGCATTTTACGTTCCCATATTTCTAATTTATTCTGCTCTTTTTTGTTCGTTGTCCAAGTTTCACAAGCGTAGGTAACTGACGGTCTTATTAAAGTCTGGTACAATCTTATTTTAGCTGTTCGTGATATGTCTTTCGAATTTAACATCTTTGATACCATTCCTGCTGCTTTACTGCCCTTTGTTAATCTTTTTTCTATTTCCCTTTCTTCGTCTCCTTTATTTGTGATAGTGAATCCCAAATATTCGATTTGTTCCACCTTTTCTATTCTGTAGCTATTATTTCCATCATAGTTTATAATAATATCCGTTTCCTCATTGCCCTTCATTACCATGTATTTTGTTTTTTTCTCGTTGATCAATAGACCATGTTCTCTTGCCTTCTGTTCCAGTAGCTTAAATACTCTTAGAACCTCTTTCCTGGATCTTGCCATGAGTACTATGTCGTCCGCATATGCTAGACATTGATGCTTATTCCCATAAATTAAACCTCTGGTTTTTATTCCACTTTCTCTGAGTATGATCTCTTGAACTAGGTTGAAGAGGGTTGTGGATGAAAAGTATATTTAATTTAAAATAAGCTCTTGGAATTGTTTTGCACTCTCTCTGAACTAGTGGTACTTTTTTTATCGGCATTCCCTATTTTGTTATTGCTTTTTTCGTTTCGAGGGCTACAGGATCTTGCCTTCTTGGTTACCCGAATCCATCAGTGAGCAAAGCCCAAGCAGTTCACTCTCGCTCTTTGTCTTTATCAAAAGTTACGCTTGAACTTTCGGTTGGCACGTGTTTGTGCTTTCTATTACCAAGATGGGGCGCTTGGTTTTTAATTTTTTCCTATTTGAATTCTTCCCTGACGAGCCGCCCCTGTACCATTCTGGCGAGGTAATGAAACTTCTTACTTGTATAGGCAATTTATCACTGAAGTATTTACAAAAATGACCATTGAAACATATATACCTGATATTAAGTAGGTATATTGTGGATTTGTTTTTAGGAACCCTCAACCAAAAGCAGCTTGGTGTATAGCTTTCAACAAAAATCAATTGAAAATGTTGGAGTACGTGGAAGATTTAAAATCTTATTACGAATCAGGATATGGAAATAAAATGGCTGAAAGAATTGGATGTAGTCCCCTAAAAGATTTATATGAAAGATTTGAGCGATATGTTAATGGCAAGTACCAATATTTATCAAACATGTTACAATGTTTTATCTAAGTTTTTTAAAATATTGTAACGTTTATTCTAATTTATATTTACAATTAATTTATATTTACAGATTTATATTCAAATACAGTCCTTATTTAATAATTTATATAATACACTAAACACACACTAACTATAATTTATATGAGAGTCACTTAATAAACACTTTATCGAGGCGCGATTGCTTTCTTTCAGTATCAACACTAACTGACTAATTAACTCCGCTGCGATGCTCGTCGCCTATTTATACTCGCACGTCTTGTAGTTCTAGAAACCTCTCGAAGTTCTGGTGGATGCGCTGGGTTTTTCTAGATGTTACGTACTCCAGATCATTCTCGAAATTAAGGCGGAGGAGCCATAG
The DNA here is from genome assembly GCA_910591675.1 of Galerucella calmariensis. Lineage (NCBI taxonomy): Eukaryota > Metazoa > Arthropoda > Insecta > Coleoptera > Chrysomelidae > Galerucella > Galerucella calmariensis. The sequence continues at coordinate 39,766 of CAJUYG010000716.1, read as the reverse complement.
TCGTATCATATGGGAATTTCACTGGGGGCACTAATTGAGCACATTAATGCAGCAGCTCGCGTAACAATATTTTTTGATATGTAGCAACACAATACTGCCCCACGACGTTTTGACAGTTCAATATGTCGAAAATTGGGTGAATGGACAACACACTCCCAATGCAGAATAAGATGTGTTTAAATAAATTAATATGTTGGTGTTTTCAGGAAATTCTGATGGAAATAAAGCTTCTTTCATATTCGGCGACACAAATACATTCCAATCGACTCTTGTTGCACTTGGAATTGCTAAAGACTACATGACCTTGAGCGCCGACAACTATTACCAACAGTCGAGAAGAAACTGGAACGCAGCCATGATTAGTCCATTTGCAGCTAACTTAGTAGCAACACTATATGAGTAAGTGAAACATCAATAGCAAATTGTCGTTGTCTTCTACTTCCGTTTATTATTAATATCTCAATGTCATGGTTCTTTTTTTCATCTATGGAGCAAAACACAATAGAATAAGGATTGACCTAAATTCGAACAGTCCTTTTAATCTGAATCCGTCATAGAAAGTAGAGATTTACTATAGAAGAAGACTAGGAAGACCAAGAAATCAATTTTCGAAAAGCTGACATTAGTCTGTAATTTTATCTTCATTCAGATGAATATCGGATTAAATGGATACAATAAATTGAATCATATTTAACTCCCTTAGGTAAAATGTATATGAATTAATTATATATGTATTGTTACAGATGTAATCGTGACGAAAAATATAGAGTAATGTTTTTCCTTAACGAAGTTCCTGTGGAATTTCCCGATTGTTCCGTTGGTCTTTGCAACTGGTCAACAGTACAACAAAAATATCAAGAAACAGTACGTAACTGCAATGTTGAAAATTTCTGTTATGGTAGAGGAGCAGCTGTGAAAAATTACGCTTCACTAGCAGCATTTTTATTATCGACTTTAGTTTTTAAATTCTAATTGGTGCTTTGAGAGAATATTCGATTTAGATAAGAATATCTAAAGTGCTTTATTTTATACCAACAAATAGGTTTACATTAATTAAACATTATTGTATTGAATTAATTGTATATGATCTCCAAAATGTTCTGTCAAATACACCAAATGTTGCGGTCGTTTTGTGAGACACTGTTTGATAATTGATTCATTTTATAATCAACCGCAATTTCTTTAAATTCATACATATGTGTTTAATTTCGAATCATATTTTTTATGCAGTCTGCATGTTTACCTACTGTTGTAAGCAGAAACAATTTAAAAAAATAAACTGTATCCAATTTTCAATCTCAAACAGCAGCCTTCTTGGCTTAATTAATTATTAATATTGGTGCACTTTTGATGTTTCCATATTTATATAACAAAACCTGGCTGATGTAGAAATTACAATACTTATCTGCTCTTTAAGTATATATAATTTACCACTTTCAAAAATGTTGAGCTCGAATATTATATTATTTAAGAAATCTTTTGTTAAAAGGATATGTTTTACATTAAGATTTTTGTTAGTATGTGTGTAACCCCCACTATTGTCTTATCTGTATTTAGATATTTTTTTCTAGCTGTAGTACAAAGATAGAAGTTTTAACACAAATATTAAGACCAAATGCCATCTATAATTGTATCTGTTTTTGTTAAATACTGATATAGTTGTTTATTTTTGATTTATGTTTGTTTTTTTACAAATGACTTAATAGATATTTTTAGACTTATAATTATGTTTTATTTATGTCCAAAGCTCATTCTTTTGTAGCAAATTGCATACATTTAAAACTCCGAGTGTTCATCTTAAATGGATAATCCTACTACCAGCAATTAGTGAAGAGAAAACTTTATGCGCCATCGTCCATCTTATGCAACACACAATACTTTGATAATGCAACACAGTTAACAATGAAGCGTATATAGTGTTGCATATGTAATTGTCACGCTTTCCATAGACTGTAATTGGACAATGCCGATAGAAGTGAAAACCAACTTCAATAAAGGTGTTAATATATATTTGAACTAATTTCCTCCCATAATGGGTATGATAACATTTTATAAAAGGAGTTCATTTTTGTGTGAAAATTTCCATTTACCACGGGAGTACCATAAAATTTTAAAAAGGAAACATTTATTTGCCAAAATTTTTATCTACCAATGACGTAATAGCCTAGTCAAAGTACACAAAATATGCGTTAAGTGCCGCAAAAAATACAAAAAGCTTGAAAATTCAAAATTGAGTATTTAAAAGGGTTGTGATTAATATGAGAAAAACTTTACGGTGCTAGGCATGTAATTTTCCGGAAAATATTTAAGTAAATTTTAGTTTTTTTGTGTTTTCACTCTAATTGCTTAAATAATGAAATTACAGAAAAATATTCGGGTCAAAATTTGTCTGAACATTTTTTTTGTATTTGCATTATTTATTTTTGAACATCAATATTTATGTTTTTAATTTTACGATAGTAAGTAAACAATAGAAAAAAATTATATGAAATGTGCTCTACAATGGAGTATCTACAAATACATCCAAAAAAATTTTCTTTTTAATGTATTATCATCGATTTTCCACGTAAACCTCTTCTCAAAAGTCGTTTTTTTTACCAAATTCCTCTAAGTAATAATAATAAATTGAAAAATTGAATTATATAACATAGCGTACTCCAAAGATTGTGGCGTAATCTTGAAACTTTTTCTTGTATCTGCATTTTCCACAAAGATACATACGATTTTCCACGTGAACCTTCATTTTTTTGACCCCACTTCATTTCCATTATTGTTTCAATAACAGACTCTATTTTTAATGTAATTTGTTGAAATTTTTGTTGTTAATATTTTATCAATATTGTTGTTGTTGTTATTACGCGGCGGCACGTAAGCCGCTCTCTCACCTGCTTTTTCACCTTTATTTTTGCTCCCTTCTCTGTCTCACCTGAGCCATAAGTGTGTTCTTTTGTATTGTGATCACTTCTAAATAGGTTCATTATAAAGTTCACAAATTTCTAAATACACAGCTTGTTCAATTGAAACCTATCTTTGGTCAGGTTAGCCTTGGAAACAATTGTAATCATTCAACTGACGTTTTCCAACATTAGTAGTGTATGCAAACGTCACACTGATCTGTTTATTTCGTTTATATTTGACAGCGATTTTGAGTATTGTGACTTTGAAATGGCGTTTGTTGTTAACAATCCGTTCAAATGTGATAATGCTCGGCCTCATGTTGCCAACGTAGCGAAAGAAAATCTGCAACGAAAGAAATGGAGGATATTAGAGCATCCACCCTATAGTCCCGATTTATCGCCTTGCGGTTTTCACATCTTTGGGCCACTAAAAAAGGCGTTAAAAGGTAACCGTTGTCAGTCGGAAGCAGAAGTACAAAACGCTGTGAAAGAATTCTTCCAGCAGCAGCCACAAGAATTCTATAAGCAGGGTATACTTCGGTTGGTGAAACAGTGGGATATGTGCCTCAATTGTAGTGGTAGTTATTTGTAACTGTACTTGTCAATAAATTTTTCCTGTACCAAAGATGGGTTTCAATTGATCAAGCCTAGTAATATGATAAACACTATAAAAAGTTGTAGAAGGTTTGCTGAAAGACGTCTGATTTAAGTATTTATTGTAAATATATGTCTATTATTTAAAAAATCTGATATTTATAGAAAAACTGTGTAGTAGTAACGAAAGTAGACACTTCAAAGTGCTCAGTGGTAAAGTTTCATTGAATTATATTAGTTTCGAAAAAAGATATACTTGAATGAAGTCTAAAAAAACAAGTAAAATTGAGCATGCAAAAAACCAGATTTTTAAGAAGCATTTGTTTGAAATTAGAAATATTGATGACTTTGCTTTTATAATGATAATGTTTTATGCTCATTTGCAATGCTAAATCTAGAAGGAATTATCGCTGGGGTGAGTATTAATTAATTTATAGGAATTATAATTGTTTTTTGACTTTTTAGCTCTAGTTCTTTATAAATAAACTAATTTTACAGTTAGAAAATCTACTTTTTCAAATTTGAAAGTATTTCTATCTGAGATCTCTAAATTTAACATGTATTTATTTATTTTTTCAGAATGTTATAAGCCCAAAATTATTAACTTTCAAGTCGAGCGGTCAATAAATTTGGCTCCCGGGACGTTCGCGCGTAACTACGAATTGACTAGCACTGACATTAATTTTATCTCGTAAACTTCTCAATTTACAGAAAAACTTTTCAGATAAAATTTGTATCGGTGTGGATGGATTCGGTCCCGGCAGGTCATAGATTAAAATGTGTAAATTTTAATCCCTTTATCTATAGGCGTATTGGGTCCCAATGGTACTTAACTACCTGAAGATATTCTTCGGGGAAATGTACCTCCTTTCGGAAATCCAATCCTCCCTCTTTTTATTGTATCTGAATGTTTAAATTAAATACTATTTCATTCATTGTTTATATTTCATCGAGTGCATTTCATATTTCAGATCAATTTGTCTGTTGTTTTAAACATTTTAAAAATGAATATAAATATTATTTTAAGTGAAAAAGGAAAACAAATGTTAGTGATATATAACTTTAAATATAGTTTTCAAAAGTGCTTAAAAAGTGGAGAAAGGCGTTGGATATGTACAAATAAAAAGTGTAAATCATATATACTTAGTTTGGGTGAATCGAAAGATATAACTTTGACAAAACATATTGAAGAGCATTGTCATAGCGCAAATAAAGAAAAATTGAATCGCCAAATTGTAAGCTCTTCTTGCAAACGCAAGGCAGTTGAAGACTTGTCCGAAAAGCCTGCAAAAATTATTCGTCGTCTACTTCAAGAGAATCTGCCATCAACCATTACAACAAATGACGTAGCAAATATTAGAAGGTATATGTACTGCTCCCGTAGGAAAATGCAGCCGGCATTGCCAAAAAACATCGATGAAACTTTCGATATTTTAAAAAACAAAAACATTGGAACAAATGCTGGTGAACCATTTATCTTATTTAGTAATAAAATAGACCAGGGACCCTATTCTCAAACCGTGACATATTTTGTCGCATGCGAGAAATCCTCTTTGTCGAATAAAATCTGAATATTCTTATTCTCAAATGTCGCCTTCGCAAATTTTTGATAGACAAATTGTAGAATGGTCAAAAGCAGTCGACAATTTATGTCGAATGCGAGAATTTCATAACTTGCGAAATTTATAGGTTAACGTTATACATGTCAAAAGTGAAAACACTCAAAACATTGTTTAATACTTTTGTTAGGTTCTGTTCCAGAAATTTTTGTAGAGAGAAAATGGCAGCTTTATTAATTGCTATTGAAAATTTAGAAAATCAAGTAATGTGTCAGCGGCCTCGAGAGAGACGAAGAATATATAGAAGCGCTTTTACATTTTTATCTGACAGAAAGTTTATTAAAACGTTCAGATTAACTAAAGAATTAGCTAGAGAGCTAATCATTATTCTAGAACCCTTAATAGAACAAGGGAATCGTACAAGTGCATTATCTCTTGAAGAAAAGGTATTTTCCAGATAAAAGAGGCTCATTTTCTTTTTCTTGCATCAAATTTATTAATGTTTGTTTTTGGTTTTGGGTGCAATAATTTTTTTTGGTTTCACTTTCCATGTTTATCTTGTTATTCTTGTTCTACATTCGAGTAAGTACATTGTACATTCTAACAAATAACCAAATCATTACTGTCATCACAGATCATATAACTACTACTGTCATTTCATTATTTTACAACTTTACAAGAGAAGTGGCATAAAACACGATATAATATCGAAATTTCGGTGTTGCCAGTTCATGTTATTCGACAAAATTTATCTCATGCGACTTATATGTCGAACCCATTTGAGAATGCCAGATGCCAATGTTGTGCGACAATTTCTATCGACATATGTCGAATACGAGAAATTTCATTCGACATTCGAGAATAGGCCCCCAGATCGTTGTATTTTCATGCAAGTCAAATATTGAATTTTTGGGAAAAGTTAATCGAATTTATTTAGACGGCACATTTAATTATTGTCCACAATTTTTTTGCCAATTCTTTACTATACATGGATATTTTAATGGACACTACATTCCCTTAGTGTTTTCATTGTTGCCTAATAAATGTAGTTCAACTTAATCAAAAATTATTTAATATTCTCGAAGATATCGCTTTAAAACACTCTTATTGTTCTATTAATAATTAATTGTATATGTATATATATAATATATCTTATGTATATGTGTTTCTATTTTATTTTTACCTTTTTTTTAAATCCTAAAATGTATACCTTTACAATAATATTTCAATGTAATAAATATATCAAATTTTTAAATTAGTTTTACTACCTGTTTTTCATTTGGTTTAACAACAGGTGGCTGGGACCGAATCCATACATTATTATTCAGGTAGGACTAAAGTTCGGGACCCAATAAGCACGCTATTTTTGAACTACCTGCTACTTGGGACCCAATAAGCATATGCCCATTTGTATCAGCTACAATTTTTGATTTAAACATTTTTCTGTATTTTCATTATTTAAACAATTATAGTGAAAACCCAAACAAACAAAATTTACTCAACGATTTTCCGGAAAATTGCTTGCCTAGCATCGTGAAGTTTTTCTCATGTTGAACACAACAGATTTAAATACTCAATTTTGAACTTTCAAGTTATTTGTATTTTTTGTGAGGTTTTATGTGTACAGGGTTATTGGTTATTATTTGACCACCCCTTTATTTCTCTTATGCATACAGATACAAAAAAAAGTTTCAAATAAAAGTTGTGGGAGTATAAATTAATTTTAATAAAATATACTTTGTACACAAGTAGCGTTTTTGCATTAGGGGGTATAATATAAAAATACATTTTTTTTAATCGAACGCCCTGTATATTATGACATATTTGGATAGGGCCTTTTTTTCTCATAACATAAATATATACTTTCATAGGTTTAGCTCTTATACTTTCTAAAATAATGGACAGTAAACTCCCAAAGTATTTAAGTCAGTATTTAGCTTAAAAAAGTAGTTGGCTATGCATGGCTTACTGCACTTGTTGATATAATCTGTCAAAACTAAGTAACTTCTAAAGTGATAGACAGTAAATGTTTAAAAAATAGGCGACTGGATGTTCATTAACAAAGAACAGAAAAAACAATACAGTGTTTATTACGAAATACAATACAATAGCAAACAACATAAAAAGCAATGCAGTGTTTATTGCAAAATAGAAAATGATTTGATATTTTCATAAATTTTAAACAAAACAAAGTAGGTGCTCAAAATGACCGCCGTTAGTTTATATACAAAGTTCATACCTTCTCCTTAAATTTTCTATAGGTACAGTTTCAAATTTTATTATTACATATTTCGATGGTTAAGAAGTTCAATTTCAGCTTCAATTTTCTCTCTAATTATTGCAATACTGTTACTGGTATCGGAACATCAAGTGCAGTAAGCCATGCATAGTCAACTATTTTTTTAGCTCAATACTAACTCAAATACTTTTTTCTACTAACGTGCGGAAAGTGAATCTTTTCCGCACTAAAAAGCGTGCGGAAAGAGTCACTTTTCCGCACTAGTGCGGAAAGTAAATTTATTGACATTTGAGGAATATACTGACATTTGAATATTCAAAATATGTATTTTGTATATCCAAGTTTACCAAATGACTGAAAAATTAAGAAATTTATTAGAATTCTGCTATAATTTTCAATAAAGAGGAACGCGTACGCTTCAATAATTTTTTAATGGCTGGTATAAGCATCATCAAATGATTGTCAAATAATAATAAATATCTGACATTTCTCATCTGTCACTTTGAATCAACATAGCAACAAATAAAAAAATAATCGTCAGTCAATACTCTACGTTATCAAAACCAATTTTACCGTCGCAGCTTTTTCTAAGAGATAATTTATCCATAGAAGAAAAAATAGTGTACCTAACACGTGCGTAAAGTGACTTTTCCGCACGCGATTGCTGGCCGAACTCCGCTAAAGCGTCGTTCGGCCATCTGCAATAGCGTGCGGAAAAGTATCACTTTCCGCACTAGTTAGGTAAACTACTATAGGAGTTCAATGTCCATAATTTTGGAAAGTATAAAAGCTAGACCTATAAGATATATATATTTTTGTTATGAGAAACAAAGCCCTCTCCGAATTTGTCATGATATAAAGGGTGTTCTATTTAAAAAAAAATTATATTCTACTCCCTAATACAAAAACGCTACTGGTGTACAAAGTATATTTTATTAAAATTCATTTATACTCCCACAACTTTTATTTGAAACTTTTCTTTGTATCTGTATGCATAAGAGGAATAAAGGGGTGATCAAATTATAAGAAACCTGTAGGTACTTTGACTAGGGTATAAGTTAAAATTTGTGTAAGGTAAACATTGATTTGTAAAAATTCCCATTTACCATGAGCGTCCATAAATTTTTTTAAGGCGGTTAATTTATTTGGGAAAATTTCTTCCCATCATAGGCGTATGATAAAATTTTTTAGTGTAAATTTCCATTTACCATGGAAGTGTGATAAAACTAATATAGGGGATTAATTTATTTTAACAAATTTCTCCCATCATGAGCGTACGATAACATTTGGAAAAGAAACCATAACTTTTTTCGAACGGGTTAATGAATTTGATAAAATTTCCATTTAGTACCTACTATGGAAGTGAGAAAATAATTTCTGAAAGAGGATACCTACTTTATTTTTGCATTAACTTCTGTCGGCAGTCCTTATGACTTCCCATTTGATTTTTTTAAAACATTTTTTGATAACTAGGTACTTTTGGTAATCACATAAAAATGCATCGTTCCAAATATTTCCTACCTAAGCTCCTACCAAAATTTAACTAGTCTTAATTCCAATGATGAATAAAATGTGTGACGATCTTTTTTATTTAAAAATCCTCATTTAACCCTGAAATATTGTCATTTCCATTAGTTCAACCTTGAAGTATGGTTATTTCCATTAGTTTAACCCTGGAATATTGTCATTTCCATTAGGTCAGCCCTGAAATATTGTCATTTCCATTAGTTAACAGTCAGTGTATTTATGCCCATTGTTTTGAAGTTGGTACATTCTTTACTGTACTGTTTCCTGGCCTATATCACCGAAATTTGCACTATTTCTCATTTGGCAACATTGAAATCGCGCGCTGATCTTCGCAAAAGCACGTCTCACTGTTTTGACTCTTTGAAATCGTGTTGGAAAACGTACGGCCATTCTTTCCTTCACTCATCATCGATGTAAGTGCCGGCTATTTCTTATTCTCGTCACAGTGTGTGTATACTTACATGTGTACCTACGTTTACCCGTGATATTACGTGTCCTAATAATTGAATTAAACAAAACTGAGCAATAGTTGTTTTTTTGTGTTGTAACTCATGTTTTTTATCGGTTTGTTTTGATCGGTTTATTCGTGTTGTGCGATACATGTGTGTACATTTTTTTCAATTGTGTTTTTGGTGTAGTACGTATACTGGGTACACAAAGTGACTTTGTGTAGTAACCACAGGCTCACAACAACAAATACAGGCAGAAAAATGTTACATCTTGGCAGAAAACATGACCCCTTGAGTGGTGAGTATTAATCATTAAGTTTTTTTAATCATAATATTATGTACAGTTACTGTTATTGTTAGTAAAATCTAGTGACCATTAGAGTTATTTTCATAAGTTCCATGTTTAAAATTTAAATGGTAAGAGATACTCATAGCTGTGATAACTTTCATTTATTATTATTAGTAGATTTGAACATGAAACTTGAATGACAAAAAATAAACGAGTTATATTAACTGATAAAATGAATCACTCTCCTAATGGGTATGGATTGTAAACATTTATCATTTTTTTTTATTATTAAACTTCTATTTTATGTCGGCATTTTTCAGGCAGTAAAAATCAAATTAATATTGGAGAAAAGGATCTTAAAATGAGATAGTCTTAAACAAAATAAAATAGGTATTTGATTTATAATGCGAATAAAAGGTGTAGGTTTATAGGTAGGAAAAACAATGGTTATAGAATTATTTATTTATTTATTTATTTATTTATACAGACTTACACGGTGACCTAGTTATTAATCTATATACCTTAGGTAGGTATAGTGTATCTAATGTCAATGTGATGACCTTGAATTGTATTACATATTTTATGCAGGTTAATTTTAATCCACTATATTAATTTGAATTACATTTGAAAAGCATTATTTCTTAATATCCAAATTTATAAAAGAATTTTATGCACGCCATTTGGCGGCTTTTCCTTCAAAGGGATTAAAAATATGGGTCATCACATTAACAATAGTTACACTATACCTATTATTATATTATACATTTCTGAATTAATTAAGGTCATATAGGTAGTAATTGAAACATACAATTTAAAAATCAAATAGGATAATTCGATTATACTCACACATGATATTTCATTACTCGATAATATTGATTATTAAATGGCTATTATTCAATTGATTCACTCGACGTAAAAGGATACTTAGCAGACTTTTTATTTAAATTTTTTCGGGGTTTCAATTTCGTGATAAAGTAGGTATTTTTTATATAAAAATATTAAATAGGTATTAAAATTATAGTATACCTATCTATTTTTGCTTCGAGAGTAAATATGCTCACATTTAAGGCTTAATTTTAGAAATTATTTTCATTTACCGGGTGTATGCACTCAAATTCGCTATAGCAACAGCCAACAATTTATATATTTTTGCAAACCCTTTCACCAGACACCCAACACGGTATAATCGAGGGTATAATTAATGAAAAAAATTGTACATGATTTCATGTCTTCTAGAGCGCGTCATATTCAATTTAATTCACATCCATTAGAACCAGACGATGCCTCATTATTTGTCAAATTACAATAAGTAGTTTAGAAGCATGGGCGTACCCAGCGAGGGGCAGCTGCTTCCCTCTCCGGGCAACAAAAAAAGTAATCGTTATCAAATTTTGTTGCTGGAATTTATTACAATTCTTGAAATCACTATTTTAATAATAAAAAAATACTTATTCTATTGAACATTATGAAATTAGGCTAATTAATCGAAATTACCCAATCGTATTCAATTATTTTTTTATAGAAAAAAGAAAATGCAAACAAATATTATAATTATCGAACATCTTGCAACGCTCTACACTGATCTATATCCACCTAGCGACTGGTAGAGTAATCTATGTCAGCCAGTTGGTGTGATTCAAGAGACGGAGATATCTCTGGCTGGCTTGACGAGGAAACACATTGGTGAAATCCTTGATGTCATTAAGATGGATCGACAATAAATTGAACATGTTTCTGATGAATTACTTAAGGAATTACAATAGGAAATACACATAAGTTATCTGCCATCTGAGACTGCGATTGGATAATGTTTAACTTTATCATTGAATGTTACCTCGAGATTCTCACACGAAAATACACCTGCTTTTGCCCCTCGTTTTGCCCTATCCCATTTTCATCCTTCATACATGCTAAAAATTACTTTCATGGAATTTTATGAGCTGGGTGATATCCTGCAGAATTGGATTTGTGGTATAATCTGTGGAAAAGATTGGAAATATTTAGCAGAAGAAAGATTAAAAGAAATTGAAGTGGATGCACTTTTGGAGGAGGCAGATTGACTGGGATGAGTTTGATGAGCGTTCATCGTACATTCTTCAAGAAAAATCAGGACTTGATCAAGAAAAATGATAATAATATAAGACATGTGACTAGAATAAACTTTTGTTTAACAAATAATTTTAATAACTTAGTTGATAAAGCAAGGTTATAATTATACATACCTAATTTTCTTAAAATGCTACAACCTGAATGACCATGATTTGCCCATTTAACAAAATTTTATAAGATCTTCATGTATTAAGTGTACCATTTCTTTATATTGTAGCCATATGATGGCAATATTGTACCGAAACTAATAGCATCATATGTGTCCTTCGAGGGACACATTAAATTTTCTGTGGTTTGGACTTTGAGTTTTATTGAACCATTGGTTTGGATTTCATACAACCACATTTGAGAATGATGTGGATGAGCTCTTCGAGTCATTTTTCATTGAGCGCGAATTATAAACTAATGGCATTTTTATTCAAATAATTTTATCTTGATAGGTAATTTCAAGCAGCAAATATGTTAAAGAATCTCCAGGTAAATAATACAAAAAATTATCAACCACTAAGGGCCGGTTTTACAATAGAGATTTATACTAGGAATAGTTATTCTGGGAATAAAGTTATACCAGAATTTATACCTAGAATAAAACTAGTTGGTTTTACGATGATTTTTTACACCGGTATAGCAATTCTTACTCCTGGTATAACTTTATTCCCAGAATAACTATACCTAGTATAAATCTATATTGTAAAACCGGCCCTAATAGAGAAATACAACATATGAGTTGGCTAGAAGAAGCAATAACTTTCAACTTCACAGCTAGTAGTAGAAAATAACTATTTATTTAACATTCTTATCATATTGATATTATTAGCGGGTGACCTGTTCAAGGGCAAATCGTTATTTATTTTAATTTTGTGGTTTGACTATCTAAATAAATAAACAAATACCAAAATATTAACTGGTTACAAATAAAATTGTTTGTATATATATAACATGAGTTTCACTATGTTAAGTAGAACTTTTGGTTATAGTATTTTTCAATATCTAGAAAAACTGACATGACATGAGATGGGATAATGACATGCAATAAAGCCACGACAGGGTCGTATTTATTTTGTTGGCGAAAAATGAATTATTACCTGAAAACTCTATAAGACTTTTGGGTCATTTTTATTATAAAATTTTCTTCCACTTTTTTAGGTATAGTGCTCTGCTCTTCCGGTAAATACAAAAAGTCGAGGGGTGAACCATTATGCCAAAAATGTGACAGTATTTCGCAAGATTTCGCGTGATTTCGTGTTATAGTGCATGATTTCAGAATAAAACCTACATATTTTTGCATCAAAATGGAGCTTTTAATGTATACCTATAACATACGAGTACTAACATATAAAGCTAGATAATATCATCTCAAATACAGACCGTGATTTTAAAGAAAATCTTTTAAATTCTTTTTGACAGTTTTGAAGGCTTTTTCTATATTTACTTTATCCGCTCTTGTTATCTGAAAAGGTCCATTGTCCTCCAAAAAAATTGGTCCATAAAAAATAAATTTGTTGTTGACAATCTGTTTGTCTTCTTCTTTGGGCCATACATATTTGTCCAATTCTAATTTTAAAAATTTAACTTCACTTGTGGTTTAATTTACTATCTCTGTCTCTGTTATTCTTCCAATATACTTACCAAGTTTTGTAGCATACCGCATAATAACCTTCCCTCTCAAAGTCAATATCATTATTGCCTGAAATGAGATCATCGTCAATATTTGTAGTAGATTCATCATCCTCCACAGAACTTTCATCGTCTAGTTCAATACCTATATTGGTCTGATTCAGAATCAGATGTTTCTCTATTTCGGTTTACTGATCGATTTTTTCGAGTGTTTCAACTTTTATTTTAATGTAGCATTGTCTAGGTCTTTAAGGCAGCTTTCTTTATTTTTCTTCAATTTTCTTGAATTTCTCATTCCCTAACATCGTTTTAGCCTATTTGTGAACAACCGAGATCTCTTGTTGAAATATAGCCAACATAAGGTTGATTTTTTTACCGTGATATCTATTGGAACTTTAGTTCTTTACCTACGTCAGGTTATGTTTGAGCGACCGGGGATCGCGACGAAAAAGATCTGACCGTTACGTTACGTTATGTTACGTTGCTTCGTTATGTGCTTCGCTTGCGTGCGTGTGCTATCTCCTGAGTCTTTCTCCCGTTTACATAGCAGCGATTCATATGCTTCGGCCGGGTATCGAACCCGGGCCGCCTGCGTGGAAGGCGAGCATTCTACCACTGAACCACCGATGCTATATTAAAATTCCATGCAAAGCTGGTATTCGCAGTGCTGGTGATCTACTTGAATTTGTTCGGAAACATTTTTACTATTATTTCCATAATTTTTTTTGCGCGATTGATCTTTTTTGTTTATTTACAGCATCGGTTGTCAGGACGGTAGGTTGTGTTTACTGGTTTCTAAGTTTAACACGTCGGTAAGTGATTTACTTATCGTTCAGACGTCGAAAAGTAATAAATACTATAAATAGCATAAAAACAATTTCACCAAAATGCAAAATATATTTTAAACTGATCGAGAAGTATAAATGTCACTTTTGACATTCCGTTCATTTCGAAGAAATTTAAATTATTTTATTCGGAAATTATTTCAATACGATCGCGCAAAAAATGGTGTGAGCATCTCGAACGTTAAGGGTAATTACAACGTTTGCATGTAGATTCCTCTCGTAAAATTGGACAAAATGATATGAGGATTAAGGGGCCTTTTCGAAATACAGGGTGTTGAAATTTTGAAAACTTGAATGTTTTAATTCGATAACTTTAAAATGGATGGATGAATTGATTTGACATTTGGCAGTTTATTTTAAATGTAAAAGGTCATACTTTAATAGAAATAGTGGTTTGGGCAACTAGTGTGGATATGATGGCCATGGGACGTTCGATATGGACAATCCACACGAGTCGAGCAGCATATTTTTTCTACGACCCACTTATAAACTGTAATATAACTTCAAATAAAAAATTTAAGAATTCAATTTTATGTTTCCACTAATTTTGTGGTGAACGTACAGTTCTTGAATGTCCAATTTGTATAATGCTACGGTTTCCTTTTTTAAATATACGATGCTGTTATAAGTAGATGTTGCCAGTCGGACTCCCTCATGAAGGGTACCGTACCATTATCTATAATAATGAATATTCTGCTAAATATTTTAAACGTCTTCCTGTTGTCATTATTAATAACGAGCAGAATAATTATTTAAAAATAAAATTAACAATAAAAAAAAACTTCCCCACGGGGAATCGAACCCGGGTCTACTGCGTGAGAGTGCTTACTACTCGACCACCAAAGAATATACAAATCGTTTATCTTTAACGTCAGATGTATTACATAATTTTTGCTTGAAAGGAACTAAAGTTCCTACCGTGTGTCCCGCGACACGTTCTACCTTTTTTTCTTATTTGTGTGTGTGTTGAGTATTCGTGGTTGTTTTTTATTGTTTATAGTGGGACTTTTATTTCAAGAGACAATGTTTAGAATATGTATTGTGAAAGACTGTAGTGTGAGGTGCACCCGGTAAGCTCTATCTTTATAAAAAACACGTTTTATTAAATGAAAAGTGACAGAAGTGGTTATTCTTCCTTCCATACAGCTTTGAACTTTCCAGCATTGTTGTTGAATATTTATTTTTCTACATGTTTGTCATTGAAATATGTGAAAAAACGTTTCATTTATTGTATACTTTTTTGAATTTGTTGTATACTTTTTTTATTCTATAAAATATATAGACTTGATGATTATTGCTTTATTTTTCTCACTTCAGGCATTATGGTCCATTTTTGACACGTCATTTGATTTTACTTGACTATTTGATTGTTATTATTGTAATATCAATCTAATGTTGAGTAACTTTAAATGAAATATCAAAAAATGGACCATAAATGTCATTTTGCAATGAAAGTAAAATTACAGTATAATAATTTTGAATATGCCGCCAAAAACTGTAAAATTACAGGAATGTTCTTTTTCTGCTGTTTCACAACCATCATTTGTGTTGAGGTACTGACGGGACTCTCAAGGTGGCGCCACCCGTACAAATAGAGGGAGCCACGGGTCAGTTTCCCATCTATAGGTATTTTTTTATCTATGGTTCACCCCTCGCAAAAAGTTTCATGGTTTTATTGCATCTCAAGTCTAAGTCAATTCAAGTCAGTTTCTTAGATATTGAAA
Source organism: Galerucella calmariensis (assembly GCA_910591675.1). Classification (NCBI taxonomy): domain Eukaryota; kingdom Metazoa; phylum Arthropoda; class Insecta; order Coleoptera; family Chrysomelidae; genus Galerucella; species Galerucella calmariensis. The sequence continues at coordinate 23,917 of CAJUYG010000716.1, read as the reverse complement.
AGAGCTATATGCAGTTTAAGTTGCATATTCTGATGTCAGTTTAATGTACTTTCATATTCATTTCTGCTATCACAGAACTAGTGTTTAGTTCTATGGTAGAGTAGAAACAAACGATGATGAATGACACTTGAAAACAACTATGACCAATGGTTAACACTAATATCATTTCCTTAAATGAATTTTTTCAAATAACAAAGTAATGTTGCAGGAAATGTAAGAACAAAATTTTTCCTAGAGGCCATTTTAAATATAACCCATAAAATTAATGACAATGAATGAAAAAGATTTGTTTCTCGTTAGTAATTCCGTTATAATTATACTAGCGAGACCACCATTTAACCTTTTAACCTAATGATAAGTTCACAGGGTTCATTAAGTATCAACTTACTTATTCTACGTAGATATATTAACACTTATCAGAAGAATTTTAATAGTTTTAAGTGTTTCTTGATGGATTAAATAGCGGGGTAGCTTATATTGAAATTTGTGGTAAAGATTTTTATTTCCTGAAATGAATAATTAAATAAGAATAATCCTTAAAATACCATTATCTCGAAAACTGTAAAGCTATGGGGTTTAGTAAAAAGTATTTCTTTTTATGTTAAAATGGCGCTCACAAAATTAGCTCTTACTTATACAGCAAAAAAGCTTGGCGCACATTTTTGGCATAGAAAAAGACCTAGAAAATCCATCGAAACGGATATCATATTATGATTTAACATATTTTAAAACGTCTATCAAATTCTTATGTTCGTAAATCAAAAATCAGACACAATTGTTGCTTTCGTTTATTTGGGCTTCAAGCACTTGTGCGTGACGCCTCAGTCGTCACGACTTTTGAGCAAAACGAACACGATTTTTTAGGTTCCTCAAAACCACTTGTCATGTGTCAATGCCAATGAATTTCCTGTGTTGTTAGAAGAACAGTTTTCAATTATAATGTTGTTGATAATATAATTTTGCATATTTAGATATTTTTAGTAAGGTTTAAATCGTAATCGGCACAATATTAACCTTTAAATAAACGTCAAACCGGACAATAATCGAAAGCACCTAATGTGAATATTGAATGGACGTTTGTGTCAGTAAATGGGTCTCTCGGTGACCTGAGGGTCATAGGTTGTCAACCCAATGCCGCGGAAAAAAAATTTTACCTTTCAATTTTGCCACCCTCTTTATTATAGCGTCACATCGTAATATTTTGTGGCCGAGAATCTTCAGTTTCAACTATTATTAACAGACCACCCTGTATATAAGATTGAATGTTATTCAGGAAATCATTAAATAGTAATAAATAATACACCTAAAAGCATTCCATGGATAGTTCCAAAAAATCGCTGCATTAGTAGTGGCTGATTCCATTAAAACATACTTTAAATTTTTTTAAACTTTTTGTCGAATTCTTATCGGATATCAACCCCCATGTGTGCCATAAGTTCTACGTTTCCGTCTTCATTCTATTTTTACCATGTTTGTTGAGTATCTAAATTTGTACAAGTCATGGAATTTTTTTGTTTTTTTTCATTCAATGATGATATATAATGCAATATTATGGTGGGGAAGTCATAAAATCCCATAAAAAAAATAAAAAGGATACCGCACTTTTTTTTACAGTTCTCATTAAATTAGCAATTTTAGAAGTGATGGGACTCTCTAGGTGGCAGCACCTTCGCGTGTTCATAGTGCCTATACCCTGTAGTCCAGTAATTTAAGGCATTTCAAGCCCCAATCTGCGGAAAAATTCCCAGTGAGCTGGATTTTTGTATACGCCTTCAGTACGGTGTACGGCTAAAAAAGTAATGAAGGTCAAAATTTCAATAGCAGCCATTATAAAAATTGCATTTTTCTGTATAATCAAGCGTTTTCGGAGTAGAGCGCTAAGAAAGCGACATTATGACGATGCACTCGTTTCCTCACCACCTATGAGGTAGAATGCAAAGCGCGTTTTTTCACATGGTACTCCCCGTAGGCATAATCTGTGATATTCAATAAAAGGTTTTCTTATTCAAAAACAAACAATTGAGTGATACATATTTTATATGCAACGAATTATGATAAATAAAATAAAGTAGTTATTTTTTTTATTGATGAACCATTTTACCTATTTAAAACACGCCATTATTACTACTACTACTAAATGTGCAGGCGAGCCTTGTCCTGGACAACTCAAGCCAAGGTTCCGACACTGAGGACACTGGCGGGCCCATTGTGCCATTCCTGCTACCTAGACATCCATGAAACAGAGCCCTTCAATAAAGGCCACAACCTTTTTCAATGGATGTCTGCTTGTGTCTCCATGGGCCATAACAGGGACTCCGAAGATTCGCCAGCGTGGACACTCTAAGAGAACATGGACTGACGTTTTGTCAGTCATGCCGCAACCCCTACATAGGGAACTTTCCTCTACTCCTAAGTTGTGGAGGTGTTTCCTCATTCAGCAGTGCCCTGTTAGGAGTCCTGCTATCTTCCTTAGCCTACTCCTTGGTAGTTCAGTGGCTGCCCTGGCGTGTCCATCAGTCCATCCCTTCAGTAGAAGTTTGGATTGTCTAGAACCCTGCAGAGCATTCCAATGAGCGAGGTGCTGATTCCTCAGCCACTTCTTCGTCTCCTTGCGTATTTTTTGTTTTGTTAGGCCCAGGGTCGGGCCCTAAAATGTGCGATTACAAATATACCCGGAGAAAATGGTGGTTGATGTTTCCTGCACACTGGTTGACGAATTTCCACTTTTTCATTCATTTTCGAAAGAATCTATCAGATTGAGTACCATTTTTTTTGCTTGAGGATGCAAAAAACCGGAAAATTGCTTCTTATTAATCATATTGTCACTTTGACAACTTCGCTGGTGAAAGACTTTTTAGAATCGCTGAAAACTCAATACATATCCTTTTATCTCCCGTCAAAATTGCATAAGTCTGTCTTATTCATCTTACGGATTTTATTTGGAAGTTATGATTAAACGCAATAAAAGAAAACAAAAACGGTGAGTATGTCGTTGTTGAATTGTATGACCCGCACGATAAGATTGCATTTGACTATATTTGATTATATTCAAATGTAAGGGTCCAAATTAATATTAAATTCAAACAGTATAAACATGGAATGTCCTTTGTGACAAATAAGTACACGTAGTGTAATTTCCAACTCTTAAAAAAACCACTTGTGGCATAAATACCCATTTGACTGAACAAAATATTCCAAACGAAGAGTTAATAGCATTTCTTCTTATTCACAATAATGTAAATGTGAAAAATTAATATTTCTTCAAATATTGAAATATTCTTGGAAGTATGATCTTGGTTCAAACTATTGTGGTCGTTGACCTGGTAACAATAATAGAAAATTAGTATTCATTACAATACAAGTCTTCCACTGATAATGTGAAAGATGATTGCTTTTAAACGAGCTAACGGACAGCTTGAAGAAAACAGCTTCGTTTTGTCTTTTTGATAAACCCTTAACATACGTATAGTTAAGTTTTTAAATTTATATTAGTTCAATTATTATTATTGTTATTATAGTATTTATATTATAGTATTTATATTATATATTCCTGATTGCATGTATGTATGTATTGTATTTTGGGGTGATATTCACTGAGACCTAAAAGATCTATTGTCTCCCCTTACTTTTACTTAGTTTCTCAGGAGAGTCTCGGAAACTAGTAGATGTCTGCAGGCTTCAACTTAGGTAAATGTTCCTCTTCTATCCAGTAATTTCCCAGGTGCTGTGACCTAGAATTCTGAAGTGCTGTGCAGCTAGAAAGTATGTGGATGGAGGTTTCTTCTCCCATGCCACAAAATCTGCATTTTTCTCCCTCCACTATTTTGAATTTTTCCAGTTGCCCATTCAAGCGACAATGTCCCGTTAGGATCTCTGTTAAAACTCTTAGCGCAGTTAAAAATCTTAGCGCAGTTTTACTTTGATTTATGCATTCATTGTTTGATATTCAATATTAAGTAATCACCCTGTTTATAGATATGTTGATTTATAATAAATATGAGTTGTCAGATTTTGATTAATTAAAAATAAATAAAAAACTCAGTTATAAAATTCATTCTTTCAAAGTTATTTTTCGGTGATATCTGATTGTAAATTCCACTAAACTCTACAGGTTAAGGGCCCAGTTACTGAGAAAGTAAAATAAAGTAAAACGTAACACAAGATGTCGGATATCACAAAATTTAATATTGTAAAGTTGAATGGAAATAATTACGGGATTTGGAAGTTTAAAATGGAGCTGTTGCTGCAGAAGGGAGAACTATGGGAAGTCATAGAGAAAGATAAACCAAATCTAGAAACTGATGCATGGAAGAAACTTGATAATAAAGCAAGAGCAACTATTGGGCTCTTGATTGACGATAATCAAGTATCGCATATAAGAAATGCGAAAACAGCTAAAGAGGCTTGGGTATCTCTTAAACAGTATTATGAAAAATCGACCTTAACAAATCAGGTATGTTTATTAAAGAGAATCTGCAAACTGACATTAAATGAAGATGGTAATCTTGAAGAACATGTTTCAACGTTGCTAGATTTAATTTATCATTTAAAAACTCTAGGCGAAGAAATTGGAGATCGCTTAGCAATTGCACTATTACTTAGCAGTTTACCTGATAGTTATACCTCACTGGTTATGTCTTTGGATGGTCGAAAGGAAGATGATTTAACACTGGATATTGTTGAAGATAAACTTTTACAAGAATATAGACGCAGAAAAGAATTTAATGCGGAAGGAACCAGCAATACTGAAGAAACAGTAATGAAAGCAAAAAGTTTTAATAAAAGCAAACTTAAATGTTGTTTCTGTAATAAGGAAGGTCACCTGAAGAAATATTGTTACTTTTATAAGAAATCAACGAGGAATTTTAAAGGTAAAAACAGAAGATTCTGATGAAGAATGTTGCTTCAATAACAAGGAAGAAGAAAAAAGAAAAATCGATTTTTGGTATATAGATTCTGGATGTACATGTCACATGGTAGATAATAGAGAGTTTTTTGATGAATTTGAGGAAGAGACTAAGGAGATATTTCTTGCTGATGGTAAGAAATTAAAGGCAAAAGGCATCGGTAAAGGTACAATTACAATTGATAGCCTTGTAGATAAAGAAATGTTAAAAATAACTGTAAAAAACGTTTTGTATGTTCCACAATTAGAAAACTGTCTTTTATCTTAAAGTGTCCTTGAAAGACAAGGATTTGAAATTGGTTTTGCAAATAAAACATGTAAAATAATGAAATCGAACAAAGTATACGCCGTTGCTAAACTGGAGAATAAATTATACAGACTACAGTGTGCAGAAAAGGTCTACTCAGTATGGGATAAGCAGGATATGGCTTGTATTCATGTTTGGCATCGGAGATTTGGTCACAGAAATCAAGAAACAGTAAAAAGTATGTTTGATAAGAAACGGGCTCAAAGAATATCATTGAAACCATGCATTGAAAAGTTGAACTGTGACTGCTGTATTCGAGGAAAAATGTCGAAGTTACCATTTCCAAAGTATTCTGAGAAAAGAACAAAAGAAACTTTGAAAATTGTACATTTAGATGTTTGTGGGCCAATGGCAAATGTGACTCCTGGAAAAAAAAGATATTTTTTAACCATGATTGATGATTTTAGCCGTTTTACCAATGTTGTTTTAATGAAACAGAAAAATGAAGTTTTTAGAAGTATAAAAGAATTTGTGGAAAGCTGTAAAAATCAGTTTGGTAAGAAACCAAAGGTCCTACAGTGTGACAGAGGAGAATTTTTAAGTAATGAAATGAAAGACTATTTAAAGAGTGAAGGCATAAAATTACATCTCACAGCACCTTTTTGTCCACAACAGAACGGAGTAGCCGAAAGGAAGAACCGATCTCTTCAAGAAATGGCACGTTGCATGTTGCTGGATGCAAATCTTGAAAAATGTTATTGGGGAGAAGCTACCTATAAGCTACCTATCTACAAAATAGACTTCCTACTAAAGGTAATGATGATAGAATTCCTTATAAGCTATGGGTTGGAACAGAGCCTTCATTAAACCATATTAGAACATTTGGATGTTATGCATATGCTTCACCGAGAAAAAGATTTATTTGTGACAATCGAAATCTTATTATGTCAAACAAATATGATTTTCCATATGGCCTAAGTAATATTTAATTTGTCGTTAAGAAAGGATTTGTTTCAAGTTCGGGAAGTGATATAACCTATGAATAAAACCATATTCATTGTCATTAATAAAATGAATCATCTAACGAAAATTATATTTATTCTTGTGAAAATGTATCATGTTTGTCTCGAACATTATTTATTAAGGAACAATTACAAAATAGTTATATTAACCTTTGAAAGCATTTTAATTAAATAAAGTAGTTTTCCAATAACAGATACTTATTTTTGCAAGCTAACTATATTGTTTTATTATGAAAAAATTACTTTATGGCAGAATGACATTTCTTTATCATAAAAAAATGTATTGTCTCGGTAAAATATATTTCTTCACCATAAAAAAATATATTGTTTGGGTTAACGATACGTTTTTTATTTGTAAAAAATGTATCGTCCCAGCAAATTATATTTATTTGCTGGAAACGAATGTTTCTAAAGAAAACTATCAATTTTTACTAAAATTAAACATATTCATCATAACCGAACCATAATTTTGATGAACAATATATTGCGTCGATGGTTAGTCTTCACACGGATTAAAATGACAGTATTTTTATGACAAACATGTTTAAATCTAATAAAAATCAATTGTCTTCTCTATTTATGCATGAAACTGTTTAGTAGGAATGCAGGATACCTAGGAATAAAAGACTTGTTGCTGAATATTTTGATCTATTAAAATGAAAGCTATACATTTTTAAAATAGGAAAGCATACATTTTTAAAATTAAACATACCTACATGATCTAAAACATAATCCTTTGTCTAACCGTAAGTGTGTTCATTAATGCTTTTCCCATGCATAGTAGTTTTTTGGAGTACCTAGATCTGACAGGTTTATTTGAGAAATGTGTATGTTTGAAGTACATTTCGCTTGCTTGCTACTTCTACCTACTTGAATATAACCTAACATTTATTTCCTTACCTTAAAAGAGATTTCACAATTTCTGGAATCGCCATGCATGTGTTTAACAATTCAATCATTTCTATATTATTAGACTCATTTTTGTCCAGAGCACTTTAACCACAAACTTCACAATAATCAGTAAAATTGGCAATTGCACAAACTCCTCTAATTTCACATAATATATCCTTGATCTATGAATTTCACTGACTCACTCCCAACGACCGGTACGATTCTGAATAATAGGGCAGGGTGGGGTGACAGTTCTTTGTATTAATTGCCACATAATTTGTGGGCTAATGTGATTTCTTACGGGTGAAGAAATATGAGATTTGGAGTAAAGAAGTTTCTTTTGTAACAATAAATGTACAAATATACTCAAATACTTATTTTTTCGGTATGAAGTAGATGTTATTTGAGGCTAATAATCTATGGGCTTATTTAAAAAATGTAAATCTCTGTCAAAACTTTCAAATGATTTACTATGAAAATTTAATTTGTTGTTCTGAAGTGATGGAATATTATTCAAGATGTTAGGTTTTTTTCTGGGTAAGGAAAACAATTTTTACCCAAATAGCATCGTTATATTTTATGACAAAATATTATATAGTGCTTCGTAAACTTTTATAGTTTCTGAAAAAGAATTGTATAAAGGTGTGCATGGAGAAGAACAAATTTCTTCACATTAAAGAAATTACACTCGAATAAATCATTTTTTTATATCAAAATTTCCCAATCTTTTGACGTTAATATGGCTTCTTAATATTGAATAAGCAATGTTAGTATTAAACAAAGGGGGGTCAAACAAATCAGTTTATTTGTCTATAAATAACTCTTCTCTCGGTGTTTAGTTCTTAAGCAAAAGAGAACTAAATTGGAAGACAAAGCGAGAAAATACATTTTTGTAGGTTATGACGAAAATTCCAAAGCATACAGACTATTAAATAAACAGACCAATAAAATTATCATTAGTAGAGACGTAAAGTTTATTGAATCTGAACACGAGGAAAAAGTATTTCTTAATCAAGAATATAAAGAGATTTAGGGAAATGATTGGGTTAATTACCTAATATTGAGAAGGAGTGTTGGATATTCAATATTAAGTAATCACCCTGTTTATAGATATGTTGATTTATAATATATATGAGTTGTCAGATTTTGATTAATTAAAAATAAATAAAAAAGTCAGTTATAAAATTCATTCTTTCAAAGTTATTTTTCGGTGATATCTGATTGTAAATTTCACTAAACTCTACATTCATTACATCTCAACAGGTTGTAGTCACCCAGAAGAGTCTTTGATTGTATAAGCCCTATTTGATCTTTCCAATGGTCAGATCTTCTCTTTTGCTCGGCTTTACCTATTTCTTCCAATATTACATTGGGGCTGATTCCGCAAAATGGTTTAGACCTCCAGTAAGGTATTTCAGTCCCCCTCTTTGCTAGTTCATCTGCTATTTCATTTCCTTCTATTCCAATGTATCCTGGAATCCATAGTAAGGTGACTATATTGTTCTCGCCTAGTTCGTTGAGTTTGTCTAGGCATTCCCTCACCATTTTGGAACTGATTACACAAGAGCTCAGTGCTTCAATGTCAGCTTGACTATCCGACATTATGATAATCCTTTGTCTTCTGTCTGTCGTATTTATCAATATCGAACTGGGCGAATTTTCTTATTGCGTGGATTTCCGCTTGAAAGATACTTGGGGTTTTCCCAAGCTCTCAGAGTGTTTGGTTCCTGGCCTTAACACTCCTATCCCAGTTCCTTCTATTGCTTTTGAGCCGTCTTTGTACCATTGAATGGCATTCTTTCCAAGTCTAGTAATGGTATATATCCCTAATTTCTTTTTTATAAATTCTGTCGGATAATTATATTTTATTGAGAATATCATGTATAGTTTTTCTCGAAATATATCGTCTTCGCTTTTGCCGGCAATCATAGAATTAATGGGCCAAGTGCAATTAATCATATGGCCAATAGCTGCTGTAGAAGAGATCTCCAGTGGTGGACTATTTAAAATTTTTTAATACATTCACAATTATCTATCTTTTTGTATATTTATCATAGAGTCTTTGTTTTCTATTTAATATGTAATAGTTATTTACGTAACTAGTTATGAAAAGAGCGATATTGTTCAACAAGCGTAATATTTGCCTAAACGAGCGCTAGCGAGTTCTGCAAATTACGCGAGTTGAACAATGTCGCTCTCTTCATAACGTGTTTACGTACAACGTTTTATCTAATTCCGCGCTTTTATAATATTTATTGAAATCTTCAATTACAATGGTAATATTAAAGTGGATTCTAATGGTGTTAAAAGTATTGTTACTATGTAGTATTCACCCAGAAAATTGACTTATTTTAAATAACTGTGTCCTTAATAATGTTTTTTCAATGTTTATAAATCTTGAAATACTATTGAATTTATAAAATTATGGGGTAATTGTCAAAGGTAATACCACGAGTGCTTCAAATTTTATCGATAATTTTGTCTTTTCCACGAAAACTTGTTTTTGCCTCAAATAAACAAGTTTGAGTGATGAAAATAAAAAATTATGTGATAAAATTTGAAGAGCGAGTTGTATTTGGGAAGATTATTTTTTTCTACAATTTAAAATTTTGTATAACCTGAATGTTCAATATTCTCTTGGGTGATGGCACTCAATCGGTTTGTGTTCATTTTTCAATAAACTTCGAAGCACTTTTAGTTGTCAATAATGACAAATTCAAAGTAAAATTTTGACGTTTCGATGTAAACAAGGTTTTATCGATGAGGAAGCAGAATTATCAGTATAATACCGAATGATTGGCTAGAATAATGTATTTCTATTGGTTAAAACCACCAAAATGTCAGATTTTGACAAGTGAAAAGAATAATCAGTTTAAATAATGGAATAATTGTCAGTTTTGACAGTACCTACCTTATTAATAAATCTTTCTTTGAAACTCATATAGTATCTCTATGTTGAAACTTAAACAGTTATGTAAAGTTTTTACATAACTACTTTTTATAACTGATATGAGGGTTATGAAAAATGTGACGTTACCTAACGTCAAGGAGTGACTTAAAGTGTCACATTTGATAGCGGAATTAGATAAAAACCATTTCTCTAAACTTTCTTTCTTTTTCCTCCTTTTTAATAAACTATAACCAGGCCCTCCCTTGCCTTGTCCTTCGACTGTTGTTGGGTTTCATTTCAGATAAAATTCTTTTTAAGAAGGTCGTGGATGGTCGTATTTAGATGATTGCTGGCAAAAGCTAAGACCATATATTTTGGGACAAACTATACTGTGAATAGATCTTAAAAATTTGACAACAAATTTTTTTCAGTCTTAAGCAAGGTCTTAAACTTCAACGTCTAGTTGTCGAATTATTTCATGAGTGCCCAATAGGGACCGGTTTAAAAAAAAACGTTGGAATAAAAAATATATTAAATTATGTGGCTTAATTTCCCAAAATGACTAACAAAAAATTACATATAATGGTGCGTCATTGAATGAGAATGGAAAATAGGGCAAAGGTTGCAGGCTCGCGTTAGATCAAGCCTCGCTGCAATATCGTAGTATTGTAGTAAACAAATTGTAACGGGCTGAGGAGCGCTAACGGCTTCTGCGAGACTAGACTGGTTGTATTGATTTTCTATTAACAAGAGTGCAAGAGCCCGCCAATATCATTGCACACGCGCGACCCAAACATCATTCCTGCTTTTATTGCACCGGCTAACGTAGAAAAATTTAGCAATATTCCTTAGGAAATAAACCAAAAAACTTAAGTATTATTTTTAAATTTCGGTTGTTTTCTACCGTTAGTCTCAATTCTAACTCTCCTTTGACTATTACACCCAAAAATATTTTCAACTTTGTTTTTATATTTCCTTTGGTGCGCTACAATGAAATTGATGATGATAATGACGATTTTGTTGTAACAATTTCACTTCTCAAGAGGATAATTACGAACCTGACCCCCTTAGCTCTGTTGTAGGCGTATACAATCACAAACCTTGGACAGAAATATCAACTTAACCAGCATCTTATGCCACTGTATTTCAGATGTAATTTTATATGTGGAGAGATTGGAGGAAATCAATCTCATAGTTCAGCTGTTACCGTGTAGCGAAGAAAAAACTCTCCGCAAGGGAAATACTCAACAAAGTGTCTCTGATTTGTATAGCAATGCAAAGGCAGGCTACCTTAAAAAGGAGGATCCTACAGGTGGTGGACCTGAGCCTGATGCCATGGCACTAAGAATCACTAAAATATTGATTTGATATAATTATATAAGATACAAAGATTCTAAAGATATCACTTATTTTTATTTTACTTGTGTGATTACATTTATTTTAGTAAAAATATAAGCACAAAATTTAACCATCCGCCATCTTACCTCAAACACCAATCAGAAGAGAGTGACGTCGTACTTTCGCAAATATCTATGATCCGAACATCTGTTTTGAATTTACTTTGTTGTTTGTTTGCTTTGCTTGGTTCATGTGTCAAGTGTTTGACGTTTGACTCATAGAGAAATATAATCTGTCTATGGTTTGACTTTGACGACTTTACCACAGGACACAGATCATAGATAACCTATCGACACAGATCACCTATAAATGGTATTTACGAATTTATGATGTCATAGACAGACGCCATTACTATTCTAGCGTTTTGGCGTATAATTTGAAATGTGTTTTTTAAAGTTGAATAGTTCTTTTAAAAACTTTTTTCTTACAAAAATAACATTTTTCAAAATCAGTCATCATGCCTATTATTGCCATCTCTTGGTTTTGCCATTTTGTTCCTTCTTTTTATGGCTTTGTCAGGAACTTAGCCAAACAAAACAAATTAGTTCCTGTGGACTGCAAAAAGAGTATAAAATTTCTGATATAATTTACCAGCATTTCTTCATTTAAATGTTTCGTATATTGTCACCAAATAATTATTGTTAGGCTATAGCAGATATGATGCGTTCTCTAACAAGCCTTCTAACAGACGTCTAAATCATCCCCCCTGAACCTGGCACCCTTTTTAACCCTTAATTTTTTTCGGGTTCTGGAATCTTTTTTACGAAGAGTTCTAGAGTTCCCGCAGAGATGCGGAAAGAGTTCTGCCATTTTCCGCCTTTTTTTCAAAGCAGAACTGCACTTTCGATCGTATGCTAGTACCCTTTCTTAAAACCATCTAAAACTCTAGATCTCTTTGTTCCCTTGGGAATCCCGTGATCAGAACTCATCTTCTCCTTAAAAGGGGTATGGCATGAAATTGACACCCTGCGGGAACTCTAGGACTCTTCATAAAGATCCCAGAACAAAAAAAGTTGATGGTTCTGTCAAAAAGGGTGCCAGGTTGAGGCGGGGGGCTTCTAAATCATCATACTCATACTGTAAAACTTGTAAAGTCGGAAGATCCTATGTACCGTTTGTTTCTGGATCTGGAATATAATCTCTCTCATTGCGCGATGCTGGATTTTTTTAAAATCACCCAAGACCAGAAAAATATTTTTTATTTTTGACAAATTTTTATCTTTTTTTTCAAACTCCTAACTCCTTGAATTCCATGAATTAGTCCCATTAAGCTCCTATATAAAAATTCATCAATTAATAACAGCTCTCTGGGGTATAGTGATGCCGGTCGATTATAGAAACACCCTGAATATGCTTGACAAAAGTCTACCAACCACAGGTAACTTCTAAAATTCACAAATGCTTTGTACAGCTCAGTCATATGGATTTTATATTCCCTTGTGCTATCTGATTCATAACAAAACCAACAGGTACATTAATCTCAATCGATTCCTGACCTCATCCCTTTTAGAATGTTGTCGGTTACGCTTTCGAATTCAATAAACACAGAAATTTCTGAAGGGTACGCGCAAGCGCGTATTTCATTTGTTATAGTCCAGGAAAGGAATCAAATTATCCAGATCAAATTAATTTAGTTTGGAAGTTTGATATGAATAGTGAAGCTTTTATCCTCGATTACAGGAGATAAATAATATCGGGAGGTCGAGTTGATTTCTATATCTCTTTGGGTCAGTGGTTTTTTCATGTTTGAAGCTACTCTATGTCATTTTTTGTACCCCTGACAATATCTATACAACATTTCATGATGTTTGGTTTTTCAAGTTATAGAAACATAACAAACAAACTCATATTCGCGAAAGGAGTGAGGAATAAAGGGTGAGAAAATCGAATATTGTCAATTACTTTTGTTAAGAACTTTATTTGCTGCTTTTAATTTGTTATGAATTGAATCTTTTGTGTAACCTTCTGTAACGGTCGAAGATTTCCATTCTCCGTAGCGTTTCAAACTTGTTAAATTTCTACCTGCATCAATCAGTAATGTGGCTGAAGTCCTGCGGAAACATTGGCCTGTATATTTTGTTGGGTTATGCAATTTTATACAGGATGGTCCGTAAGTAATGGACCAAAGTAAAGTGGAAGATTCTTGGCCTAAAAATATAACAATCTGACGCAACTTCCTTCAATAAAATATTGATGATAAAAAAGATACAGGTTGGCAAAGTTGGAATGTCAAAAATGTTTTTCCTCATTGAATTGAAAGATTTTTGATATACAAACGTGAACATTTGAAGATAGGGATTTTAGGGCCTGGGAAATCATAAAATGTTATCCATTTCTATGTATTTTCTAAAGGGCGGCACAAAAGCTATGTAATCGGTATAACTGTGCGATTAACTTATTTATCGTTAACGGCATCCCTCTATTTATTGGAAAATATTAAAACTTCATCATTTTTGCGACAAAAAGGTACATATACCTATATTAGTCTCGAAAGTTACTGGTTTTCGAGATATTCGCATTTTTGAACCTCCCTTCATAATTTTCATTTCATTTACTACTAACATCAGTGCTTACTACATCATTATTTTTGTGCTATTAATGGAATGAAAATTACGAAGAGTGGCTTAAAAATGCGAAAATCTCGAAAACCAGCAACTTTCGAGACTAATATAGTGTAACAGAATGTATCTACAACCAAAATTTTAACTAAATAATTTTCTCACTGAGCCCTTGTAAAATTTGAATATTTTTGCGTAAGTGCATTTTATTGGAATTGTGTTATTTTTTTGGGTATTTTTGTACTATTTGTATCAAAATATTTAATATTTAGCTTGCTACTTTTTACTTTAATATTCCGACCATAGAATTTTATTGTTCATTGACAAATGACATAGTTCATAGAATTAATATAGGTGCGTTATTGAGATGCACCATACAAAAAGATATTTATTCTGTTTATAATTAGGTATGTCTTATTTAAATTAAGATATAGTACTATTTAATTTTAGTTAACTATTTCTCTTATTATCCAGTTGTACTTATATTTAATTATGTCACGTTTCACTTCATTTTTCATTTAGAGAACAACTAAGAAAAAAGCCATTTTAATGTTTCGTTGGTTTTTTATTTTATGTTGGAAATACTGGTATGAAAGGTTTAAGGAAAATTGCACGAATTTAGAAATTATAATCCTACTACCTGTTCACCCTGATAGGAATATAAGTCTCTTGTTTTTTTTTATTTGTGTAATTGAGCTAGATCTAAACAAAATGAATAATTTAAGTAAAACCATAAAAAGTTTACTATACATTCTGAGATTATAACAACCTTGATTTAATTTTTTATATTACGATTGTCTCTATAACTTAAAAAATTCATATATTACAAAATATTGTAATAATAGGTATACCTTTTTGTCGCAAAAATGATTTGATATTTTCCAATCTATAGAGAGATACCGTTAACGATAAATAAGTTAATCGCCCAGTTATACCAATTACATAGCTTTTGTGCCGCCCTTTAGAAAATACATAGAAACGGATACCATTTTATGATTTCCCAGGCCCCAAAACCCCTATCTTCAAATTTTTACGTTTGTATAAACAAAATCGTCCAATTTACTGAGAAAAAACATTTTTGACATTTCAACTTTGCCACCCTGTACCTTCCTTATCATCGATATTTTATTAAAAGAAGTTGTGTTAGATTGCATTATTTTTAGGCGAAGAATCTTCCATTCCACTTTGGACCATTACTTACGGACCACCCTGTATATGTAATTATTTTGTAAAGGAGGTTTACTATTGAATGCATTCCAGTTAGTTTAGTAGTAGAGTTTGTTCAACCATCATTTGCCGTTACGTCATACATTGTCCAGCTTGCTCTATCATTCATGAAATGGATGAGACGGAATTATGACGTCATTAACGTTTTTCTCATCTAAGGTTGACATACATTTTATCTGTTACTTTTGACAGTTCAGTTGACATACTTTGAAAACAATTCTTAACATAATGTTATTGACTATAATTTTGAGGTTAAGTGTAAAATAACATTTAACTAATAAGGCTATCCAGAACACGTGACCATCTGACATACAAAATGGCCGTTGGTAGACACACAAAAGATCATTTACCTGCTTTTTGCATAGGTGCATAGTTGTGTTAATAGTTTTTTTTGTATTATACGTGTTTAAAGTTTAAATAATGGCTTGTTCCAATAAAAGTGATTATCTATTGACGTTAGAGAGTGACTGTAAAGAAATTGCCATGAGATACAAGGAAAAGATAAGAGTTATTCAGGGTATTGATCCTTACACACTCATGAATAACCCTGCTCCTATTAGAGAAACTCAAGAAGTCAACTTTCCACCAGTGACTTATTTCCACATAGTGTCGTATTTGGTCCTGACACACAGCTTTTACACCAATGCTTATAAGAGTTTGTGAGCATACAAATATTTTCAAGTAGTAGGCATATTTTCTAGTTTCACATTGAATTATTTATAATTAGTCACAATACAATAAAGAACTGAACCTTTAGATTAAAGAAGACCACAGAAGACGAGTGAATTGACCGAACTAAACAGATTTCACATACAATAATATCATAACAAAAGATTTGTGTGTCTACCAGCGGCCATTTTGAAAATCATTTGACAGCATCTTGGATAGGTCTATAAAAGACATACGTAAAACAGCAGAATACGTCACCGATTATGACGTAACGGCAAGGGATGGTTAAACAGAATCTACCTACATCTATTATTTAAAAAATATATAAATAATTGCGATGAACAATTTATTTAGTGCTGCACATAAACTTTAAATTCTACCTAACACAATAACAATGATAAAATATAAATACTGTAAGTATCTAATTTTCTGCTGTTCTAAATTGTATACAAATGATTAAATAACTTGTAATTGTGGAGAAGAGCGATCCAAGTACCAATTTGTTGACGGAAAAAAAACCTGCTGCTGAAAATTTAGGTTGTAATTTTTCAGTGAAATTAGCTAAATACAACATCTTTCGACGCAACAGACAATATGGCATTTCATTTTGAAGAAGGTAGCAGGTAGTTGTGAATTCCTGAGCATTACATTCGACGCTGTGACAAGTAGTCACTAGAAGCATCAGATTCACCTACAAGAAAAAAACTTATCAGTAATAAAGTTAACATTTTTTTCAAATAATAATAATATTATACAGAGCGTTTTAATGAAAACTATTCAACCCACATAATTCGGATATTCTTCAAACGGCCCTAAACGTAGTGTGCACAGGTGGTGCGAGAGGGAACAGATGTCTGTGAACTCCCTCAAAACCGTAATTATTCCCTTCACAAGTAGAAAAAATTACAGCGACCCCGCCAGCCAATTTTAGGCGACGTGAGCATTCCTTTTGCGACGGAGGTGAAATATCTAGGAGTAATCTTAGATAAACAACTCACCTGGAACGCCCACTTGGAAAGAGTTATTAACAAAGCCAGCCTGGAATCTCAGAAGGGTATGTGAAAAATCTTGGGGAATGATAGAACACACTTATGTAGTACACTTATGTAAGTTGTTGATTTATTATTATTTCTGAACAAACGATTTTGTCGTGGGGTTTTCTCCTATATATGCACCGTTTGATGATTTTTTTTTATATTTTTTGGGTTCAGAAATTTATAAAACGAATTTGCCGTGGAATCTCCAGATCTTTATGAGGGAATGAAAGAAAGAAAGAAAAATTAGCTGTGCCACTCACAAATAAACATCAGATATCATCATAATTGATATGAATAATTGTCGAGTAATTGTCGAAATCCATCTGACGTTAAAAAAAGCAAAAAATCCATTCCTTCTATCATATACAGCGTGTCCACGGATGGAGTATCGTATAGGTGAAACATTTTTAAATATTAATTTAGTGAAAAATGTTATTCTTGATAAAAAATTTTGCTTGTTCTGAAACGCCATAAAATGAAATAAAATTCAAGTTTTCTCAAAACCCGTCTCATTTTATGGCCAGTCTTATGAAAACCTGGAGTATGACTTTTTGACATTTCTTCACATATTGGCTAATATCTCGGGAAACTTGAGGTTTGCAAGGTTCTAGTCTACGCCATTCGGTTCAGAATTGAATTTTCTATAAAAAGAGGTAATTCCTACATCGAGAAACCTTAGATATGGATTTTAAAATTTTCAGGTATTGAAAATTCCACACCGAAACTTATACTAATTCGCGAAGACTCATAATTTTCAAAATTCCTCTTTTCCTAGAAAATTCAATTATGATGGTTGGAATAGATTTTTTGCGTTTTTTTCACGTCAGATGGATTTCGACAATTATTCGTAACCATTTTGATTCTTTTTGATATTTATTCATAGGTGTTAAAAAAAAGTTATAAAAAAAACTAAGAGCGCGACAAATTTTTTACGTTCACGACAAATTCTCGACAATTATTGGAATAGGTTTCATCGATTTATTTGCAAGTGGCTCTGCTAACTTTATAGGGTTCAAAGACCCGCAAAAGACAGCTAGAGCAAAGCTGCAGGGCTTGCAGCGAACAGCATGCCTGGCCATTACCGGAGCAATGTCTTCCACACCAACTGCGGATATTGATGCCCTCCTGCAACTAACTCCTCTCCACATTCATTTGGAGAAGGAGGGCGGCTCATAAAATGCTATCAGTGGAGAGGCAAATAAATGGAGATACTCTGATGGATCACTCAGGATTGATGGGGGAAATAAAAAATCACCACATTCTCGGATCTTTCTGTTACAAAACTTCACGTGGACAAGCCCTTTAAGGTCCTCATTCCCACAAGAGACCAATGGGATAGCGAAGAAACCTCCTTCCTAGAAACGGACTAGAACATACACATCCTGTCAGATAGCCAGGCTGCTGTTAAAGCACTGAGCTCGAACAGAATGGTATATAACTTTCTACAATCTCTTGAAATACTTGGCAAGGAAAACAGAGTCATTTTGACCTGGGTGCCGGAAAACAGAGTCATTT
>CAJUYG010000715.1:95185-150481 GCA_910591675.1 Galerucella calmariensis | reverse complement strand
TATGATACATCATTTGAAAGCTAAGAATGTCTACCTTCCGATTGTGCGATTACTTTTTTTGACGAAGTCGTCCATTTTTCAATGAATTTAGAAAACGCGGGCTCAAGGAAAAAACGCACTTTTTTTATGGTTTTTTTCTCCCTGCTTTTTATTTCTAACATTTTAACACCTTAACTAGTGTAATAGGGGAATTCCCACCTTTCCATCGATGTATATAAGTCATACCTTTGATACCCCGGGGAAAAACCAGTATATCTAAATGTATACGCTATAATGTATTACTTTCGTTCCTCCGTCGTTCGTTGGCGCTCGTGTCGTCTGCTCATCTATTTGTGGTTCGTGTGAGTCACGCCAGTGTTGGAATTATAAAGACAGCGATAATATGTTATCCCAAGAGGTAGAATTAGAGGAAACTGGAGACTCAGAAGAAGTTGTTGACGAGGTAGAGCTAGAGGGAGCTCTAGACCCAGAAGAAGTTCTTGACCAAGAATCAGATGATGACTGGTGACGAACAGATTTATGTCATAATTGCAATGTATTTTTATATACTTTTTTCATCAATTCACGGACAATTAACCCGCGAATCTCTTGTACTTTTGTTAAAAATTTTCTATGTAATATTTTAGTCTATAATGTATTATTCTTGTATCATTATATTGGGTTCTCCCGTTGATAAATAAATAAATAAATAAATAAATAGAAATATATTTTTCTATAATAAATGAAACATGGAAAACGTTTATAACTCGTTATTCCAAAAACCTCAATCAGTCTGGTTGCAAAAAAATTTGCGGAGAATCTGCAAGAAATTGTTGCTTAGTATTATGGGTAAATATTATTCACTCTTGAGGCATTTTCAGTTTTCCTTACCAAAAGCCTAATGAACTTCAGTTTTTTGCCACATGTGCAAAGCTGATTGTCGCTAGATTCAGGTCCACTGGTGAGGTCCATCTCGCTAGAATTAATCTTACAGTCCGTTTTCCTAATAAGTATATCTTGAGGCCTCATCTGAGAGGAAAACAAGACCCTCGGAAACATAAATATCCATCAAAAGTGTCTGGTTACAGGGTTCCTCATTTATGGCACCGAGGCATTTCCTAATCTGTAAAATGAGGTGGCGCCATCTACAATTGGTTTCCACAATCCAAAACATTGAAAATAATGGATTTCCAACACTCCCCCCGCTCAAATTTTGTTCAAAACTTGCATATTTCACAAGTCTCAAAATTTCCGGTATTTCAACCCGATTTTTTTTGCAGAAAATATTAATGTTGCGAAAAAAATCATGGGGACCATTTTTGTAGAAAATGACCTGAACTTCAATTTTTATTTGAACCGAAAATCTCTAACTGCCATATTTTAGGAGATATTGGCTGAAAACCTATTTTCCTGGTCTTTTGGGGCCATTTTCTCCGCCCTCGCACGCGTTTTCATGCAGAACTTTGTCTCATGTTTAATGAGGTACCAAATGCAACTTCCAACCGGAAGATGAAAACAGGGCGTCATTAATGTTAACTTTGCCTTTTTTTCCTCATTCATTTACTGGACTACGGTGCAAGATCTCGGAATTAATAATTCTACTTGTCTTAATAAATTTAATTTTCGTTATGAACATGATTTTTTACACGACCTTTATTGCTTTTATATAGATTCTGTAGGTCTCAGTGAATGTCACCCCAGTTTACATACATTCACATAAAAAGTAAATGCCTAAATATTGTTATTGTTAAATGTTCTTTTTTGGGGCAAGTTCATACCTTAACTTAACATTAAACATCACCGAAATTAAATAGTATTTTCACTTACATTTTTCAATTTTATGTATTTTCTGATTCTTCGCCACTGTTTTCATTGCTTTCGTTTGAAATTAATTCAGGATTAGTTCCTACAAAAAACAACGTATCAACAAAAATTTGTCAATTTCACGTTTGTGCAAACTTACCCCAAGAAACAGAACACAAATAAAATAATGTTCACACAACAAATCACAACACACAGGGTGTCAATTTTAAAATATACACTCCAACCGGTATCTCATGACAAGGCGGAGCTTCCAGTATGGAGAGAGAGAGAGCTTATTTACCCGAATTTACCCGAACATTAGATATTAAAATTTATACAATGTTGTCAATATGTGGATGATCACAGTAATGTTTCAAATAATTGACACAACCATTTAATTACTAAAAGGATGAGGGAATGATTTTTGATTAGGCATGAAATGCGTGGAACTAAAATAATTAAAACAGAATACACAAATACAAAACGTAAGATCACAACAAAATCAACTTTAAATAACGCGAGTTAATGAAACAATGAAACAGTATGAAAACATCGAGCAGCCCACTGCATAACGTCTACCGCGCGATTGGCTTAGCTGGATCACCACTTTTAAATTTGTTACGGCGCATCGTTAGCTCATTTCACGAGATACCGGTTGGAGTGTACAAGGAGCTGTACCTCGTGAACGGAAAGAGATATCACAAAAATTCCAAACTCATTTGTGGATTAAGAAGTGGACTAAAATCACCTGAGAGATGACTCGCCCCCACCAACCCTACCTAATCAACCTACAAAAATTTAAATGACAACCCCCTACTTGTGATACGTCTTTGGAAAGTCCGTTAAAAATGCTTTAGAGCGGTCTAAGTCATAATAATACAGGGTGTAACAATGAAGGAGGAAAATTCATTCGACAACAAAAATAACAAATTATTGTTGAATGAAACTTTTCGCTTTGAAAACCTTCAAATAAGGTGCAAGTACGGTCCCTATTTAAGTGTTATATATTTGCTTTGAACGCCCCCAACAAGCTTATTTCAACAACAAATTTTTTTCCACAAGGTATAAGAAAAAATTAAACGTCAAAATACAGTGTGACCCATTTTGTTTGGAAGCACCCCCGTAAAATCCGCATTTTTCAACCGATTTTGTTTTAATTTTTTTTGTTAGATTCAGTATCAAAAACAGTATTTTGGCACACATTTTCATAGCTTAATTACTATTTTCAAGGCCCTCTATGTAAATTTTTCTTTGCCGAAGAAGACAAATGTACATTAGGCAATTTTTTTCTCAAATATGACTATACCACTGGATTCAAAATCTTCACAAATGTAAACTACCAAAATTATATGGAAACATTTATATTAACGACAAAGTTATTACAACATGAATTTGGAAAAAGTGGTATTTTCATTAATTTTTCACGTAGAATGTAGACAAATTTTTGAAATGACAACATGGTAAACAAAAACAAGGACTCAAACATATTGCACAGTGAAAATTCGAAGCCGATAACTTTACCCGTTCTGGAGTTATAGCTTCTGAAAGAAATGTAAAATTGGGCTTAATAATTTCATTTATTAAGAAAATTAAATCAACGAGTCGCAAGTAGGCTTTGATTTTGTAATTTTATTTATGTCAGTCAGTAGATTTGTATGAAATAGTAACTACTAAATGTTCAAAATATTCAACTATTTAACTATTCAAGAATAAGTGTGGATTTATGCAGCAACATTTAACAATTATCAATTAGCATTTAACAATTATCAATTAGCATTTAACAATTAACATTTATCAATTATAAGTTAAACTACTCATTTCACTATGACTCCATTTATGCAAACAGTTAACATTTATCATTTATCATTTAACAATTACGAAGTTGGCCAATTTTTAACTTTCTTAAATTAAATGTACCGAATTTCATCTAGTGCGCAACTAGTACGCAGATCCTTATTTTTTTCATAGAAACGCGGTTGACTTGGGTTATGTTGTGTGTTCGTTTATTTTCAAGTTGTACTAATAAAAGAAAAAAAGTCTTCTATACATCTACTATACATCTACTATACATCTTCAAAATTGTTCCAATGCACAAATAGATATGAAAATGTAGGGTTATTGTAACTAGAATCTCGGGCTTGTGCGCATGCTCACTATTTTCTCTTAATTTATAATTGTGTCTGCATAAACGATGGCAGTTTTACTAATTGTTGAATGATATTTATGTTAATTGTTAAATGCTAATTGATAATTGTTAAATGTTGCTGCATAAATCCACACTAAGTTGAAATTGTACTTTTTTGTGGTTACAATGACAGAAGTGAACGAGAAGTAATGGAAATAGGCGATCGGAGACGTCCAGCTCGCCGTATTTGCTGCTTTGTAGTGCACAAAATTAAAAAAGTATTTATTGAGACTGGAGCAGTGACCAAACGTATCCAAAAAAAATTGCAGGCAAGAAATTTTAATGACCATATTGTCATAGACTACTTTGCCAACAATCCAAATTATTAAGCACAATTTTACATTACTTTCAGAAGCTATTGGGCGGAGTAGAATTCGATGAGACCTCTGGCGGAGAAAATTGTAACTAACGGCAACGAGTAAAATAATTCGTTTTGCATTGTTTTTGTATTACCTATATTCATGTCAACGTAATTACCGTGAATTCGTACTTTATTTGTTTAATTTTGTGTCAGTGACAAGTTTAAAACTGTGTTTTTCTATTTAACTCAACTCTCATCATTTCTGAAGTAATATTCTTATATAATCAGAGATATTATGGAAGAGGTTATGTTATTCTATTTTTTGTTTTCATTGCAGATCAAAGAGAAAATAAGTCGGTATTAAAGATTAAAAATATTACTCAATACAAACCTACCTTTCCTGCAACTTTTGGAGATATAATTGTATCAAAAATAGAATAAAAACACGAAATCCGACCTAAAACTAAACAGTTAATTGAACGCTTGTTGTACTTTTCACTCAATACAAAACTACCTTCCCTGCAACTTTTGTAGATATAATTAGATAGATAGATAAATTTTATTGTATTAAAAGAATTTACAATTCTTATTACAAGAAGTTCGGTCTTCACATACCACAGTGCGAAAACGAAACAACAATAATAAAGTGGGAAAAAACTAATTAAAATATACTTAATTTAACACGGTAAATATCTCATTCTTCTAGTACAAAGGCCCTCAGCTTCAAAATATTGAGAAGATAATTCACAACTTTAGTTAATTTAAAGAAATCAGTGGTGTTAAAAATATATATTAATTCGCCAAATGTCTTCAATTCTGAACATATGCTATCTCCTCTAAGTTCATTGTATATTGGACATTCTGTAAATAAGTGCATTAATGTCTCGGTCTCATGCAAGTTACAAAGACTACAAGTTGCAGTCATATCTACTGTGTATTTTATACCTCGATAATAGATTTTTAGAGTTTTGGAGCTACATAGTCTAATTTGGGATATTATTCTAATTATATATATTGGGCAAGATCTTTGCAAATAACAATTATTTTTAGACAAAATTAAATGTTTGTATATCAAAGGATACGAGGAGTTTATTATTCTTTGTTGATCATGTGCTATTAATTTATTTTTATATGATTGTAATATGTTATTTAAAAGTTTATTGGAGTTATTGTGCAAGAATTCTAACCACAGATTATCACAACCGGCATAGTCGAAGTACTGCTTAACTTGACCCAGAAAACTATACTTCACATTGTGACTGTTGATGGCTTGTAACCTCAAGAAGCATTGTTTAGTCAATGAACTATCATCCATGATTTTCACTCTATTTAACCACAACAACGCCGATTTGAATATTAGAAAACTTAACTTAATGGTTTTAGTTTCTACTCTCACCATATAATTGGGAGTGCAAAGAGGCAGACACAGCAACCTTTTAAAAAAGTTCACCTGAACTTGTTCAAGTGAATCAGCATATCGTAGTCCCCAGATTCCAATTCCATATGATAAAGAAGATAAAATGATAGAATTGTAAAGTTCCATACGAGCATTCCAAGAATGTAGTTTAGACCGACACATAATATTCATAACAGCACCAGTAGATTGGAGAGTCTTGGTTACTGTCCTCTGAGTCATATTTAAAAATAAAGACGAAGATGAAAAAGTAACACCCAAATATGTGAAATGTTTTACTACCTCCAAAGGTTCGTTATTATATTTAAAATTTAGTTTATAGTTGTTGTTATATCCACCTTTACTAAATATCATCAGTTTAGTTTTTTGTATGTTTACTTCCATTCTCATCGAGCTGGAATAGGATTCTAACGTTTTCAATTTCCGGCTAATATCTATTGGGGAATCGCCTAATATTACTATATCATCGGCGTATAGAAGAAGTAACACGTCGTTTCGTCCATCTATATTAATTCCAGTGTGCCCAGCAGATCTAAAGTAAACTTCAATATCTGACATAAACAAAGAGAATAGCAGGGGACTCAATGATTCCCCTTGCAGGACTCCTTCAGTTATATCAAACTTCTTGCTGAAGCGACCATTTAGTTTAATAGACATAAATGAGTGATCGTATATATTTTTTATGATACGAATTATTTTGGAGCTAACACCTGCTTGATATAATTTATGCCATAATAAATTATGGTTAATACTATCAAACGCTCTCTTGAAATCTACGAAAACAGCAAAGACTTTTCTTTTTGGTAATCGAAGGTGAAATTGTAGATATAATTATATCAAAAATAAAATAAAAACACGAAATCAGATCTAAAACTAAACAGTTAATTGAACGCTTGTTGTACTTTTCACAAATATTAACCATACCTATTACTCCAAAAATAAAAATATTAGGAGTCAAAATTTAGTTTAACAACACAAAATACTAAAGCACAATCAAAGAAAAAGCAAAAGTTTTACAAAACACACACTGAAAATAACTAAAACAGCAAAATAAAACCACTTAAATATCAAAAAAGGGCTTATACGGCAGCTGATTTGTTTTACTCGTTGCCAAGATGACATTGACATTTCAGAGCGCCATCTATCGAATTCTACTTTTCCCAATAACTACAGAACGGGTTAAGTTATCGGCTTCGAATTTTCACTGTGCAATATGTTTGAGTCCTTTTTTTTGTTTACCATTCTGCCATTTCAAAAATTTGTCTACATTCTACGTAAAAAATTAATGAAAATACCACTTTTTCCAAGCTCATGCTGTAATAACTTTGTCGTTAATAAAAATTTTCACATAATATTTTGGTAGTTTATATTTGTGATGATTCTGAATCCAGTGGTATAGTCCTATTTAAGAAAAAAAATTGCCTAATGTACTTTTGTCTTTTTGCAAAGAAAAATCAACCTAGAGGGCCTTGAAAATAGTAATAAAGCTATGAAAATTGTGCCAAAATACTGTTTTTGATACTGAATCTAACAAAAAAAATTAAATTAAAATAGTTTGAGAAATGCAGATTTTACAGGGGTGCTCCCAAACAAAATGGGTTACACTATATGTATTTCTCATTCCTTTTTCGAATAGAATAGGTCTGGCACGTTCATACTTCACCAATATTCTGCCGTACCAAGTCCTTCTCTGCTACTTGTTAAGCGTGACATTTTTATGTTTTATTCTATTGATTTCTTCAATACTTCACGCTTTTTGAAGCATAGGTATAGTTTGGCAAGTTTATCTGAAGCTATGCGGCATCGGTAAGAAGCGAGGAAAAACATGGCGCCTATCTGTCAAACGTACAAATGGCGTACGGTACCTATTTTACCAAGTAAAACTGAAAATACAAAGGTAACTGACAATACCAGCGCCACTGGGTAAATCAATATCAGTCAATTGACGAAGTGAGAGGGAAGATCTCACGCACGCGCTTGCCAATAAGAAGTCAGCTGGTCGATACAAATCACCAATTATGTAATTCGGAGGGTGTGGTCATTATGGTTTTCGTACAACGCTGCCAGAGCTTCAAAAAACCCATAACAAATTTGGAAAAGTGTTAATTTTTTATAAAATTAACGTTTAATCATATTTTTAATATTGTTAATAATAAAAAGACTCATTTATAATTATTATCACTACATAGTTAGCACCAGCACTAGCAGCTTTTTCATAGTTAAAGGTGGCAATGTCGAATTTTTCGACTGCATTCCTTTCACGGTTTCAGATAAACTTGCCAAAGTATGCTTGACGATGGAATTGTACAGAAATATTTTTTTTCACCTCCGTCACTAGAACAGTATCTAAAACACGGGTCTGATATTCGCAAAACGTTACTTTAAACACTAGTGTTTAAAGTGCGAAAAATCACATATTTATTCTTTTGTTTCTAAAACGTAACATAAAGAGTATTTTCTGTAATTCAAATTTAATACTCCGTGATAATTTTGTATTTCTGCATTTGCTTTTTCAATGACTCGTCAGTCATTTTGTGAATTTAATTAAAATAATAGGTATAAAATAATTATATTTTTTTTCCTGCGAGCGTAGAAAAAATATAGTAACCACCTACTGTCAAAAACATCTTCAGTCACTCGTTTCAGAAGACACTCCTGACTAAAGTAGCTGTTTTGACACTTGGTACTTAATATACTATACTACTACTATACTACTACTATACTACTATCATTAGATTAAAAACGAAAAAATGGATGTCATAAAATTTTCTGCAAAGGACCCCGCGCTTTTCTTATGACAAAGTGGCGTTCCGTCAAATGTTATAAATTTTGGATATGATGTTGTACTCGACTTCTTGACCAAAAGTGTCCATGGGACCAATTCAATCCTATGACTAGTTTCCGATATACAGGGCATTAAAGTTGAAAAATCCGTGTTTTTCGTGACCACGTAATTTTATTATTAAGAAATAAATATGCATTTTCAATTGATAGTACCAATAATATGTTCTAGTTTATCGTAAACTTACACATGAATAGTTCAAAATGTCAACATATACAGGGTGGGACTCAATTATACAAGGACGAATTTTTGGAATTCTAAGAAATTCTTATATTGAATGAAAACAAGGGGAGAAATAAAAATTTACTTCATATTCAATGTTCTGGCATCAAATAGGTATTCCATACAGGGTGATTCTTAATGCAACCTGAAATTAGTTTTTTTCTTTATGAAATAAATAAGTTCCACCATGTACTTTAAAATTAGTTTTTGATGCTTAAAACATATAGGTTACCTTGATATTACTACTTTTCTTAAAACACAGGGTGATTTGCACATACATCTTGTTATTAAACCGATAAAAATTAGAAAAAATACACTTTTTCTGAATCACTCTGTATTTTATAATTAGATTCGTCAAAATGTTTTATTTATCTTGTTTTGTAATAAGCTTAAAATAGTTAATGAGCTGAAAAGATCTCATAATCTTACTATGACCAGTTTTTCAGAAAAAGGGTCCTGAGGGTGGAAGAGGTATCGATTAAAGATAACTTTATGGAAAACCCAGGTTTTCATGATTTGATAATTGCTCTGTTATGTCGGTTCTGTCAACAATTTGGCATTTATAACCTTAATTAATTATATTGTGAATATTTTGATTGCTTTTACTTTGTTTTCTTAGAATTTTGCAATGTTAACAAACGATATCCAAGATATTTTTGAGGAACTTTCAACCGACGATGAAGAAGATGCTATGAATATTGTTGAAGGCCCTCGGCGACAAAGGATATTTAGGAATCGGCTGGACCATTTCACTTTGTGGAACGAAACAGAACTACACTAATGATAGAAGAGATTCAATTTCCTCATTGGAAAAGTTTATGGCTCGTCTATCCATCCAGACAGGAACAAATAAAATAAAAATTAGACACTGGGAACGAAATAACAAATATACCAAACAGACATATCGAAACTAGACCATAAAACTCTAGTCAAAATGCCAAACTGTGTCCATAGAGAATATTTCCCTATCCTCCAGGCTATTCTCCTTTCCATTTTTCTCATTTTTTTTAATGAAACTTTCATTATTATTAATTTACTGTAGTACATGCCTACAGGATGATTGAATACTTGTAATTTATCTTTTTATCATATCACTTCGGTATGTATGCATAAATAAAAATGTGATTATAATTTCGTTCACTATCCCTATTCTGCTGAGTACTCTATCCTCGGGAACCTGTTTCTAAAAAACTGGTCATAGTAAGATTATAAAATCTTTTCAGCTCATTTACTATTTTAAGCTTATTACAAAACAAGATAAATTAAACATTTTGACGAATCTAATTATAAAATACAGGGTGATTCAGAAAAAGTGTATTTTCCCTAATTTTTTTCGGTTTAATAACAAGATGTATGTGCAAATCACCCTGTATTTCAAGAAAAGTACTGATATCTAGGTAACCAATACGTTTCAAACATCGTAAACTAATTTTAAAATACATGGTGTAACTTATTTATTTCATATAGAAAAAAACTAATTTCAGGTTGCATTAAGAATCACCCTGTATGGAATACCTCTAGAACTAGTATATTTGATGCCAGAACACTGAATATGAAGTTACTTTTTATTTCTGATCTTGTTTTCATTCAATATAAGAATTTCTTAGAATTCCAAAAAATCATCCTCTTATAATTGAGTCCAACCCTGGATATTTTAACATTTTGAACTATTTATGTGTAAGTTTACGATGAACTAGAACATATTAATGGTACCATCAATTAAAAATGTATATTTATTTGTTAATAATAAAATTACGTGGTCACGGAAAACAAGGATTTTTCAACTTTAATATCCTGTATATCGGAAACTAGTCATAGGATTGAATTGGTCCCATGGACACTTTTGGTCAGGAAGTCGAGTACAACATCATAACCAAAATTTATAACATTTGACGGAACGCCACTTTGTCATAAGAAAAGCGCGGGGTCCTTTCTTCTTAATTTTTTCTTATACCTTGTACCAAAACAATTTGTTGTTGTAGCAGACGAATATGCCCTTATCGCAGCAAACCAACTGAACACGTCCACATACCACACGTATGCTTCAGATTTAAAACCTTATTTTCCTCCGCAGCTAATTACCCTAGAGGTAATAAGTTTGCTGGGAACAAGTTCGAAAATTGACACAATTATTGATATCTACAAAATGTGTATTTATAAATTTAGGATCTTTAAAAATTGACAAAAACTTGAATTAATCATTGATAATCATCATGAATCATTGATAACTACAAACGGGCTTAACTGAGAAGACCAAAAGATTGCGATAGTAGATATACCGGGGTATGAAGAACTATAAAAAACAAGCTTTAATCAAATCCACTGTCAAAAACGTTGCCAGCTCTCAGACAATCTGCGAAAATCACATATTTGACCTTTGTACGTAGTTATATTTAAGTGTTATGGTAGTTTGAGAAAAATAAATTACCGAGTCTAATACAAATAAATCTTATTTAAAACATTGTGTTACACTATTTAAGCATCTACTTGAACATTATTTTGTGACACCGAAAGTTTAACTAGACTCGTCAATTCTTCGTAAGATTCGTAAGCCTGCTTTTGCAAATAGTCGTATCTCTTAGCCGTGATTTCCACTATTTTTTCCAAATTTTTTTGCCTCAAGCTGCGCGTTAAGGAAACTTTCGAACATAATCGAGTAACTGAACCAGATTTATTAGATAATGTATCGTTTCCAGTTCGTTCAAATTTGCTCGCGCTCAGTTTGCTTAAAGCGTTGATTTTAGTGATATAATTTAGCCTCGATTTTAGACTTTCAACTTTCTTAATCGATAGACCGAGGAGTGATTTAGAATTGATTTTGGGTTCGTTTTTGGCATCCGGACGATAATTATCTAAATAATTTTGTAAAAGACGGTAAGCTTTGTTAACGTCCTCATACAACATTGAGTTTTTACTAGAATTATTTCTACATGAATGTTTCATACCGGATTCATACCGTGTATTTATGTCGGCAATCTCATTGAAATGGGCTTTGGTCGACTGGAGTTCTTTTTCCATGGTACCTATCGTTTCTTGTAGTTTGTAACGTTTTTCGTTCGTCATCATTAGATTACACTCCAGGTCTTGAACTTCTTTTCCTAACTTGTTGATTTGTCTTTCTCGAGCGTCTATTTTCTCTTGAAGTTCTTTTATCAAACGTTCTTTCATTTTGCTTTCCTTAGTAACCTAAATAAAAATAATGTAATTAGAATATTGTTATGTATGAAAAATACTTCTTTATCGTCTCCAGTGATGCCCACGAGAAGACAAGATGAGACTATTTTTTTGTTTCGAAAGAAAAGTGGATTGTCTCGTCTCGAGTCTCGTTCCGCAATGAAAGTCTTGTCTCGTCTCATGTCTCGCGCGAGAGTCCCGCAAAATTTTCGTGTTTCCCTGTCTAAATGAAATAGACAAACAAAATCAGTTCTAATTTTCATTTTAATTATATTCCAGTAAATGAAGGAAAGAAGTTAACATTAATTACACCCTATTTTCATCTTCCAGTTGGAAGTTGCATTTGGTACCTCATTAAACATGAGACAAAGTTCTGCATGAAAACGCGTGCGAGGGCGGAGAAAATGGCCCCAACAGACCAGAAAAATAGGTTTTCAGTCAATATCTCCTAAAATATGGCAGTTAGAGATTTTTGGTTTGGCTAAAAATTAAAGTTCAGTTAATTTTCTACAAAAATGGTCCTTATGATTTTTCTCGAAAATTTGACCGGTTTCGAGAAAAACGGCACCAAGCGCACCTCGAATAATGAGCTTCTGTGCTGTATGCCGGAGAGCACAGTCCGTGTATTTACACATCAGCGGGGGGACAAATTATTCAATAACTTTGTGAAAAATGCATATTTTCTTGTGATTCAAAACTCATGTGAAAGGGGAATTTCGCTGCTATCATACCCTGTGAGTTGAGTCACGCTTGACTCTTTTGGCCATATCGGAACACGGGTCAAACTTTCTGCTCCCAGGCAATTTTGACCTCGCCAGGAATTTGTTCCTATTTTTTTTGTATTGCACTAATTTACTCAAAATTTTCTTGATTTCCTCATAAGGTCCTTTGTCATCCCTGAAATTTGTATACCCTAATTTTTTTAATTTTCGTTTAATCGTTGTTTATTGGATCCCAAATTTTTGCTGTTTTTGGATCGCGGGGAAATTTTGTGAACAACCATCAATTAAAAATTTATACATGATCCGATTGGTCTCTATGATACATCATTTGAAAGCTAAGAATGTCTACCTTCCGATTGTGCAATTACTTTTTTTGACGAAGTCGTCCATTTTTCAATAAAATTAGAAAACGCGGGCTCAAGGAAAAAACGCACTTTTTTGGTAGTTTTTTTCTCCCTGCTCTCTATTTCTAACATTTTAACACCTTAACTAGTGTAATGGGGGAATTCCCACCTTTCCATCGATGTATATAAGTCATACCTTTGATACCCCGGGGAAAAACCAGTGTATCTGAATGTATACGCTATAATTTATTACTTTCGTTCCTCCGTCGTTCGCCGCGCGTGTGCTCTACGCGGCGCTCGTGTAGTCTGCTCATCTATTTGTGGTTCGTGTGAGTCACGCCAGTGTTGGAATTATAAAGACAGCGATAATATATTATCCCAAGAGGTAGAATTAGAGGAAACTGTAGACTCAGAAGAAACTGTTGACGAGGTAGAGCTAGAGGGAGCTCTAGACCCAGAATAAGTTCTTGACCAAGAATCAGATGATGACTGGTGACGAACAGATGTCATAATTGCAATGTATTTTTATATACTTTTTTCATCAATTCACGGACAATTAACCCGCGAATCTCTTGTACTTTTGTTAAAAATTTTCTATGTAATATTTTAGTCTATAATGTATTATTCTTGTATCATTATATTGGGTTCTTCCGTTGATAAATCAATAAATAAATAAAAAAATATATATTTTTCTATAATAAATGAAACATGGAGAACGTTTATAACTCGTTATTCCAAAAACCTCAATCAGTCTGGTTGCAAAAAAATTTGCAAAAATTTGCGGAGAATCTGCAAGAAATTGTTGCTGAGTATTATGGGTAAATATTCTTCACTCTTGAGGCATTTTCAGTTTTCCTTATCAAAAGCCTAATGAACTTCAGTTTTTTGCCACATTCATGTGCAAAGCTGATTGTTGCTAGATTCAGGTCCACTGATGAGGTCCATCTCGCTAGAATTAATCTTATAGCCCGTTTTCCTAATAAGTATATCTTGAGGCCTCATCTGAGAGGAAAACAAGACCCTCGGAAACATAAATATCCATCAAAAGTGTCTGGTTACAGGGTTTCTCATTTATGGCACCGAGGATTTTCCCAATCTGTAAAATCAGGTGGCGCCATTTACAATTGATTTCCACAATCCAAAACATTAAAAATAATGGATTTCCAACAGCCCCCAGCTCAAAACTTGCATATTTCACAGGTCTCAAAATTTCCGGTAATTCAACCCGATTTTTTTGCAGAAAATATTAATGTTGCGAAAAAAATCACAAGGACCATTTTTGTAGAAAATGACCTGAACTTCAATTTTTATCTGAACCAAAAATCTCTAACTGCCATATTTTAGGAGATATTGGCTGAAAACCTATTTTCCTGGTCTTTTGGGGCCATTTTCTCCGCCCTCGCACGCGTTTTCATGCAGAACTTTGTCTCATGTTTAATGATGTACCAAATGCAACTTCCAACCGGAATATTAAAACAGGGCGTCATTAATGTTAACTTTGCCTTTTTTTTCTCCTTCATTTACTGGACTATTAACAAAAACATGCAATATTAAATACAGATAAATAACCTGCCTAGTGCGAGTCAGGAGTCAGAATCAAGACAGAAATAAAATACATAATCTGTGCAAATTTCAATATTCTAGATCTAACGGTTCACGAGATAAGCTGATCTTGGACCTGAGTTATGTACAGACGAATGACTTGCTGTGACCATTTAGATCAACGCATTTGTTGTAATTTTCGTAGAGATACTATCGAAAAAAAAAACCATTTGATACTGAACAATTATATACTATCAACTCAGCGTTTGATAACAATAAGTTTATGGATGATGAAAATCAAAAACCAAATAACAAACAAAGCGAGGCACTCGATGTATTATTTATTTTTCTCCTCTTCACACCTTTTTCTATTAGGTTCTATTAGGTACTATTTGTTAGATTATGATTTCCAACAAAAAGAGCTACAAGTTGAAATTAATTGCTTTCCTTAGTAATCCAAATAAAAATAATGTAATTAGAATACTGTTATGTATGAAAAATACTTCTTCATCGTCTCCAAGTACTTTTTCTTTAGTGATGCCCACGAGAAGACGAGATGAGCTGAGGTATTACTTAATCAGGAAGTCAATATTTCGATTCAAAAATCTTTTAGACAGTTTCTTTCAAAAAATTCTTGTATCATCAACCTTACAAACAATTACCTCTGCAAGCGCGTTTCGCATCTCCTGGGAATATCTCGTCAGACTATCCTTTTCAATAATCAATTCATCCCTAGACGCTTTCAAAACTCCTGCCATATTTTCTCTATACCTCAAAAGGTTTTCCATTTCGTTCATCTGCTTGCTCTGCTTTTCTATAATATTTTCGCATTGTATAATCTTCTGTTCGCTCTCTAAAGATTTCCTCATCAATTCCGACAACTTGTTTCTACCTTCTTCGACCATTTTCTGTAAATTTTCCGTGGGGCATTTTAGATTCAATTCTTCTAGATGTTCTTGTCTTACTTTCAGCTGACGAATTTCTGATGTTAATTTGGCCACTTCTTGTGACCTTAAAGCAAGAAATCTGAATGTTATTATAATAGTTGTTAAAAGGATACATAGGAATTAAATGTAAAGGCACTACTGCTAAATTTGCAAATATTTGCGTAATTGACAAGTACACCAAGTTCGAACTCAGTTTGACAAGTACGCCGCTCCCACTGCTCCTGTTTTTGGCAAGAACACCAATATTCCTGTACTTAGCAAGTAAAGCAGATCTCGCCGTCTCCCAGCCTGCAGTGTTTATTTGGTTTCGATATGGGACAGTCGCGTTGTCACTGATGCAGCAATATTTGTGGAATTGGGTTGCAGAAATCAAAAAGAAAAAGAAGATAGTGGATAACTTCTTTAAACAGAAGTTGAGACAGAACAGGACACAAAATCGCGGGGCCCATGATCCATGTCCACAGTCTAACAATTTTATGTTTCATTCAGTATGGCGGACTTGACGCCATAATAATATGGCATATTGAGTTCGTGGACTTTGGTGACCTCGTTGACGACATAAAACGAGAATGAATGCAGGGCCTATGATACAGAGGCATGGATATTAATCACATGTTCGAAAATTCACACCCCATAAAAGCTAGGCTTTAGGGGTGGACTGTTTGGAATTCAAAGTTGGGAATACCGTTGTCTATCAACCTCCAAAGCCTCAGCGTGGGACTTATGATACATGCAAAAACCCTCTTGGCCCCAGGTCTAGAAATGGACAAATTGAGACCACTAAATGGTATTATCTTATGAAATTTGTTCCAAAGCCCATTCCTTTAATTATTATGTAACTTCAAAATATTTTTATTACCTATCTAGTTGTAATTTTTTTCGTAATTGTGGGATGGGAACAAATGTAAAAAATATATAATCATTGTTGATAATGCTGGAACAAAACGCACACATAAATAGTACTTACTTTTCAGTTAATTTTTGTTCGCTTTCGGATAAGAGTTGTTTGTATTTAGAGACGATATCGTGTTGATTCATAACCATTTTTTCTGTTTCTGATGGCAATGTATTTTTGTTTTTCTCCTATAACAATGAATCAGATTAAAATCTACTGCACCAAAAATAGCAAAAAATACCTAAATATGTCTTTGAGCCAAAGAAACAGAAGTCATAATTCCGACCATTGAAGCCTATATTTTTCTACATAAGAAAAAATATGGTTTGGACACTTAACTAGATTAAGAAACAACATGCCAGTGAAACAGATATGGGAAGCAAAAAGACATGAAAGCAGAACCAGGGGAAGACCAAGGAAAACATGGGACGATAACAAAGGAAAAGTTTTGAAAAGCAAAGATATAAGTTTAGCGGAAGCACGAACCAAAGCAAGAAACAAGAATACATGGAGAGCTTTTATATACAGGGTGGCGAGCAAGTCTGGCATCAAGTCATTTTCTTTGAAAATAATCAACATATAATTATCAAATTTTAAGGTTATGAACAGTATTGTATTCTTCGTTTTTAAGAAAAACTGACAAAAAAATGAAGAATACAATACCGTCTATGGTCCCACAATTTGATAATTATATATTAATTATTTTCAAAGAAAATGACTTGGTGCCAGACTTTCTCGCTACCCTGTATAATAATTAGGACAAATTTGATCACCACACCTTCGGGTAGATAGTTTTAGTGAAATTGTCGCTTTGAAAAGATCGCAAAATTCTTTCTTGAGCGAAGATCTGTTACTTTATGCTCTAAATACACAAATAACTATTTTGGTATTAACAAATTCGACCTTGCACAATTATGCTTTGTATATTTTTTGTTTCCCTACGTCCTCACGTTTAAGTTCACATAACGAAAATTTTATTAGAAATATGAAAGCTCCGCAACATGTAGGTAGCCAAGCTGTCCAAGCGGATTTTGGTTCACGTACTACTCTATAAGCTTCGTCAGTACTGAACTGGGAGACCGCCGAGACCGGCGAGCGTTGTATCAACAATGGAACGGCACGCGACTACCGAAGCAGAGAGACAATGTCGGTCATAGAAGGATAGAAAAACGAGAGATGGATTTTTATCCGATATTTTAGTGGTAGCAAACGAATTTCAATAAGGAATTGTACGGTCATAAGTAATTTGAGGATTCTGAGATTTTTATATAGTATTCATAAAGCTTCAAATTAGACTTCTTATCAATTAGTTTTTCCATTTAATCCATATTTAATTCTTTACAAGGGCTCAAAATTTGCTTAATATGTGTAATTACCTCATGATTCGTATTTTTTCAACAAAATTTGGTTAGCATTTCAAAGTTTTTATTCGATGAGAACTCTAAGTTCAACATTAATCTACATGATATATTTTTTTCTTAATTTTCAATACATCCATTACCTCAAAATTCTTTGCCAAAAATACTTCGATATTTTGTCAAATCGCTGCCGATAGATTCCCCTTAATTTAATAACTTCATCTTTGGCAAAATTTTATATTTCACTAATTGCATCTCCTAGTTCGTTGAAATCACTTATTATGATATTTCTACTAAGGGCAATTACTGATTACTGTTGAGAGCATAGAGGTAATACAAATAGAGGCAACAAACCATGGGCCACTGTGTAAGTGGGAATGTCCGTCTGAATTCCGGTGAGAGGGAAAGAGACAGAAGATCAGAGGCTTCTCTGCCTTTATCTGTGTATACAGCATTTGCGCTATTAGATAAAGACAGCCTAAGCCTCCGACTTCCTATCTCTCTCTTCGATGCAGATGGATTCCGAGCTGACTTGTTGCCTCTATATGTAGTAACTCTATGATTAAGAGTCAATTAACAAGAAATTTTGATTTATACATTTATATCATCTTACCGCCATCACCATTGCTTCTTTATGAAACTTGTTTTCCTCTTCTAATCTCTTCAGTTTATCTTTGTATTCTTGAATAATTATATCTTTGACCATACTTTCGGAATATTCATCAGCCTTTGCCGTGGCTCTCGAAAAATCTAGAAAAAAAACTGCATAAGTACGTATCAGTTATTTTGGACAACAAAAAATATAAAAACAAAATATGAATTGAGCAGTTAATTATAATCAAAAATCGTTGAACGATTGACCACAATCCAGGGTACAATTGCGGGATCGGTTTTTGTAGCCAAAATTCTTGATATCCATTTTTGAACTTGATTTTTATTCCTTCGTTTGTTGTCAATTCTATAAGTTCTTCTTCCAGCTGAGGTGACATTGCTGTGTTGACATTTGTAAACGGATCCAACACCCAGTCTGGTATTTCCAAGTTTAAAATGTCCTGGTATCGTTCGGTGAAGTCAATGTTGGCAGTAGGCAAACAAGTCGTGGTTACTGCAGGATACTGATAAATTCGGAAAATTGTGAAACTCACGTCTGCCCATATTCTTTTTGTGCAGAAGCAGTTTGGCTGCGGAAGCAGCAACGACATTTTTTGTTTTAATTAAATTTAGATCATCGCCTTGCAGTTGGAGGTTCATGTCGTTGAACAATGTATACAGGTCTGTCATGTAAGCTATATCATTCTTTGATGTTATGATCTTGTTGCGCAGTTCTGTATCTTTAGTTTCCAAGAACTCTATCACAGAGTCAAACAGGTTGTAAAATCGAATCAGACAATTTCCTCTTGACAGCCAACGAACTTCAGTATGAAGCAACAAACGGTTGAAATCTTCGTCATTAGTAACACAAAGCTGATGAAATAATCTATCATTCAAAGAGCTGCTACGGATTTTATTGACTGCTTTGATGACATATTGCAGTGATTGAAATAGTCGTTCACTTAAGTTTCTAGCAACCAAATGTTGTCTATGAATAACGCAATGTATAGCAGAGACATCTGGAATTTTATTTTTTAAGTACGCTATGAAGCCTTTATGGCGCCCTGTCATAGCCGGAGCGCCATCCGTAGCAACTGATATAATATTTTTCAAAGGAATCTCTTTCTCTTCACAAAACTTTTCCAATGTATTGAATATGGTTTCGCCTTTTGTATCTGTCTCCAAATTTCTGGCAAACAATAGTTCATCACGTATTTTCTCATCTTTAATAAACCTCACGTAAGATAGCAACAACGCTTCATTAGTTGGTAAAGTGGACTCATCGAGCTGAATTGAGAATTGACTAGTCCTCAAATGATTGCACAATGATTCTTCAATGTTTTCAGCCATTTCATCAATTCATCTTTGCACAGAATTATTACTCAAAGGAATTTTTCGGATAATATCTGCGGCCGGTTTATGAAGCACAGTAGTTATTAACAAAGAGATATTGTACGAAGCTCGAAGTCCGTCGTCATCTTGCTTAGCAGCCGCCGAAAATAGTTTTGATACACTTGGCTGAGTATTATGCTTCTTCTCTAGGTCTTGAAAATATGCTACATTCTTGTTTTTCTTAGCTGGATGCATTTTATTCAAATGATCTTGCAGTCTTGAAGGCTTCATTGCCTCGTTCGAAAAAGTTTTTAGACATAGAAGACACAAAGGCGGCGACGGGTTTGTGGGATTTTCAATAAATCCGAATTTAATATATTCCGTAGAGTAGGTATTGCCGTCTCTTCTTTTTTACTTCCGACATTGTTTTGTTTTGAGAAATACGTAAGTGTTGAAATCAAGTACTGCTTATCTATTATGCGCGAAACCGCAAATGAGAATAAAATAAATTTACGTCGTTTATATAGGATTGCATAAGCAGCACGCACCAACAGGAATAAGACATACGTGCATAAACTCGTTTGTCCACGACCACCTAATAATAAGTCAATATTTTACCTCCTAACTAAAGGTATATGGTACCCATATATCAACTGTCGTGAATTATGGTTCATAATACACTGTAGTGTATTATGGTTCATAATTCCCGACTAGAGATGGGGGTACAATATGAAATAAACTATCAAATCTGTGTATTTTGTTCAGGAAATTTGTTTCTGACATATATTGTATCTATAAAATATTGTAATTGTTAGTATTGATACTTTTCATAACGATATTTTCTAATATTAAGTATTTCAAAACAATATATTTATAACGGTACGTTGTATTGATACTTTCTACAGTATCGCCCATCTCTATATATGTCAAATTATTTGAAGTAGCTGCCACAACATTTTGAGGTTAGTAATATGCCAAATCGCTACTGACTTTTATTTATTAATAAATAAATTAAGTGTCGTGGACAAAGTATAGTATTCTACTCGCAATTTATGGCCATAATTCACTTGGGTGACTTGCGCTCCTCGCCTGCGGCTCGTGACGCAAAAGTCACCCATCGTGAATTATGGCTATCATAAATTGCTCGTTTAATAATATACTATTATCTCATTCGACGCCCAATCGTGCTCGACAAGCAAGAACAAGTATTATAGAACCAGCCGATTGATACAGGAATGTACAAATCGGATTATTTAACAAAAACTTGTTAAAACATGATTGCACGCGGTCTATTATATCGAACCGAGTTTGAGCTATATCTTAATTAATATTAGTTGATGTTCACAAGAGGTAGTCGAGAGTCGAGAGCTCATATTTTTAATCGGAACCCTTACATTTATGAATGAAATTAATTCCGGGAGGCGTACATATTCACTATCGCTACTGTTGTCAATTTTTTTCTCTTATAATACGTAAAATTATGATTTTATAATTATTTTGACGTTTCAAACGATGCGCTGTCAGAAGCGACTTGCGTTCTTACGTATTTGACGTTTCAAAAAGACGATTTGATTTATCCCTTTTAATTCATTTTAGCGTGAATTCTGATAATAATAGAATGTGATTGGCTAACAAGAGTGAATTCTTTTTATTATTCACTGGTGTGAAGAATGTATATCATTATGCAGCTAAATATGTAAGAATAATTTGTGCGTTAATATTTAGTCGTGGAGAAAAAATATTATTAAACACTTTTAAACGAAGTTAAAAAGGAGTGCAGTTAGTGCATCTTGGTACTGCCGAAGTAGTGACCGTCGGGACTTGGACTGTCAGTCTGACAATTTTCAAGTTTGCAATACATCATGGAGAAAGGTTCTTGAACCACGTGAATGCTGAGACCTTGCAGCTGTTCAGCAATAGCATCCATATGAGAAAAATCAAAAGGAAAAAGCATCAAGATTTGATCAATGTGTTAGTGTACAGCAGAGCAATAGCACGGATTCACAAAATAGTGTTAGTGTTTCATTATAGACTATAGGAACTACTTTTATAATTTTTAACCAAGAATACATTTTAACACTTTAATTTAAAAACAATTTGTTCTGCAAAGATTAGTGAGTTGCACGAGACTCTCGTTTTCTCGCATGGTCTCGTCTCGAGACGATACTCGGACCAGACGAGACGAGACTTTTGTTGGTCTCGTCTCGAGTTTCGTGCATGAGGTATCGCGTCTCGCGCGGGAATCTCGCAGGTGAATATTTCTGAATGAACATCAAATTATTTTGATAAAAATTTATAAGCATAACACCAAGAATTGCCTCTGCCGGCGTTATCGGTTGGTTTTGATGTTTTGTATGCAGTAAACCCTACGCATGCAGAAGGAGAATGCATGCAGGAGCTTCAAAAATATTATTCTATGCCTCGATGTAATAACGAAACAGATATACTACAATGGTGGGAAATGCATGCTTCTGAATTTCCTATTCTAAGTTTAATGGCACGAGATCTCTTAAGCATACCGGCTACTTCAGTCCCGTCGCAATGATTATTCTCACGTGCTGATTTTTACCTTCGATTTTTTCAGTTATTCAATTTATAAAATACTGTTATATTCTTATTTTCTTCAGTTGTATTGATTTCAAAGACATGTTATTTTTCAACAATTGTAATTTTCTCTTCCGACTCTTATACGAGGCTTGTTCAATTGAAACCCATCTTTGGTCCAGGAAAAATTTATTGACAAGTACAGTTACAAATAACTACCACTACAATTGAGGCACATATCCCACTGTTTCACCAACCGATGTATACCCTGCTTATAGAATTCTTGTGGCTGCTGCTGGAAGAATTCTTTCACAGCGTTTTGTACTTCTGCGTCCGACTGAAAACGGTTACCTTTTAACGCCTTTTTAGTGGCCCATGGCGATAAATCGGGACTATAGAGTGGATGCTCTAATATCCTCCATTTCTTTCGTTGTAGATTTTCTTTCACTACGTTGGCAACATGAGGCCGAGCATTATCACATTTGGACGGATTGTTAACAACAAACGCCATTTCAAAGTCACAGTACTTAAAATCGCTGTCAAATATAAACGAAATAAACAGATCAGTGTGACGTTTGCATATACTACTAATGTTGGAAAACGTCAGTTGAATGATTACAATTGTTTCCAAGGCTAACCTGACCAAAGATGGGTTTCAATTGAACAAGCTGTGTATTATAGCAAGCATTTAAGTATTCCTTATAGACCTATCCAAGATGCTGTCAAATGATTTTCAAGATGGCCGCTGGTAGACACACAAATCTTTTGTTATGATATTATTGTATGTGAAATCTGTTTAGTTCGGTCAATTTACTCGTATTCTGTGGTCTTCTTTAATCTAAAGGCTCAGTTCTTTATTGTATTGTGATTAATTATAAATAATTCAATGTGAAACTAGAAAATATGCCTACTACTTGTTGTGTGGTTAATTGTGGAAGTCGAGGAGATCGTGATAATGTTAGATTTTATCGAATACCTAGTGAATTACACTATCCACACAAACCTGAATGGAATGAACTATAAAAGATCAGAAGAAAAAGGTGGAAAGTCGACTTCTTGAGTTTCTTCAATAGGAGCAGGGTTATTCATGAGTGTGTAAGATCAATACCCTGAATAACTCTTATCTTTTCCTTGTATCTTATGGCAATTTCTTTACAGTCACTCTCTAACGTCAATAGATAATCACTTTTATTGGAACAAGCCATTATTTAAACTTTAAACACGTATAATAGAAAAAAAACTATTAACACAACTATGCACCTATGCAAAACGCAGGTAAATGATCTTTTGTGTGTCTACCAACGGCCATTTTGTATGTCAGATGGTCACGTGTTCTGGATAGCCTTATTGAGCTGAAACAATAAGATCATAAATGATGAGATCTCGATAATTTTACGTGACTCTCGTACGAGAAACGAGACGAAACGAAACTGGAGGCTGCGAGACGAGACTTGAGACGAGATTTATCATTGCATCGGCGAGATGAGACAAGACTTTGTGAAAATCTCGTCTCGTTGGTCTCGTGCGAACCACTAGGAAAGATGGCAGAGCAATTCAATATACTGACAACACACTTTATGTGCAATCAACATCCAATTGCAGCAGCAAAGGTTACTTATTCCAATAACAGTGCCGTGCTGGATTTTAATTTAATGGAAATATCTATCTAAGATTTATTTACTATTCGAAGATTAGATTTTATTCGCCGTCAATATTGAATTATAAACATGTATACATACACATATACATATATACACGTATACATTATAAATTTTCTATCAATAATATACATCTGTAGTCTTATTAGAATGGGTGAATAGTATTTATATATTAAATGAAACGACTCTGAGAATTTCAGAACTGTTTTGTGAAGCTTAGATGCTATTTTACTTACCTTTTCCCCAATTTATACTACTACTGACCATTTCCATCGTTGCTTTACCATCTACTCCCATTTTAGTCATCAGCTCTTCCATTCCCGCACATTTTTCTTGTGCCTCATCCCTTTCCGCCTTCACTTGAATAAGTTCCGTTTTTACGGATTTTAATTCCACTTGAAGATTTTCCAGTTTACATATAAGACTTTCTTCGCACATGGTACGTTCCCCTTCTATTTCTTGCAATCTAAAATGTGTTATTATATCACATCAATTCCCAAGTTCGAACACAAAATCAGTGGATTGTTACCTGTATCCACCATCTTGTGTTCGACGGGCCAGCTAAAAAGTTAATAAATATCCTAGAAAGATCATCCGCTACTGAAATGTTAATATATCTGCTTTATCGTCTTCTTTTGGTCCATTCGTAAACGTGCTGATTCAATTTTTATGATAGAAAAACTGTTTATACAGATCTGTCCACTTTATTACCGACTATTAGAGTACCAAAAATATTACAATTTTCCCTTACAATCTTTGGTTCAATACAATTAAGTTAAAGCGGCGTAGCGTTACTAGTCGACTGAAGTAAATATTTTCAAGGTAAGTATTAATAATATGGTTTAGGTATAGGAAAATAGGATAAAATTATGGCTAAGAAATATTATGGTTGCCTTTATAAATTTCATTATAGGAAATGGATATTTTTTCAAGAAGATACACTATTATTGTATTATGTTAAGGTGATAACTAGAGATGGTCCAAATAGATTTCTTATTTGTGGTAAATTCATTCCACGTATTTTATTATTTTTGATACAAAATATTTTTATTTTATTTTTTTTTTCTAAGGAGCCGTCCCTTCGCCGGTACCACCTTAGCCTCCTGGGCTTATTGTGGATACTCCTAGTGTTCTGACTACAACCTATTCAGCCGTTCCGTTCCCTGTATTAGCTCATACAGGTTCTTTGCTGGTTGGTTGTAGAAGTCTTCTGGAGTCATTTGGGGTCTACCATACAGTTTCTGCCTTCTGTGGTCCAGCGACTCACAGTAGCATAGTATATGGAGAGCTGTTTCGGTATCCTTTTTGCATCTTCTGCATGTAAGGTCTCCGTTGTACAGCTCTATTTTGTTTAGGTGCTCCTTTGTGGGAAAATGTCCCGTAAGTAGCCCCGTTATGGTGCGTAGTTTGTTCCTGCTCATAGAGAGCAGTTCTTTCGCCACTTTTTCTGATGGTTCTTTTATGAATTTCTTCCCATGTATTTGCCTGGTCGTATTCTTCCAGTGTTTATTGTGTTGTTCTTTCAACCACTCTTTTAACCATGACCTCGTTAAGCATCTGGGGATGCCCACAGCAGGTTCGGGGCCGTTCATCAGAGTTGACGATCCTACTCTTGCGAGTTCGTCAGCTTTTTCATTGCCTGCGATTCCTTTATGACCTGGGACCCACTCCAGTGTTACACTGTTCCGAGTCGCCAGTCCTCTAAGTTCTTCGCCGCATTCCCATACTAGCCGAGATGTCACCCTATAGCTCTGAAGTGCTTTAAGGGCGGCTTGACTGTCACTGTAGATCCTGATCTGCCTGTTGTTGTAGGCTCTCATATTATTAGCCCTTGTACATGCAAGTATTGCATAGATCTCTGCTTGAAATACAGAAGCGTATTTGCCAAGCGAGACGATCCCTTCATATTTGCTCGTCTTGCTGTATATGCCCGCTCCGGTGCCGAGTTCATTTTTTGATCCGTCTGTATACTAGATCAGTTCATTCGCTCTACTAAGTGGTGGTGCGTTCTCTTCCTCAAGCTCCTTTCGATCTTTGATGACAATCTCGAAGTTCTTGCGAGAGATATATTTGGTGGTCATGTGGTCTGTTGGCATTTTGAAAATGTCATCATCCACATGCCTTATCTCTGTGTGTCCTCTCCCATGTGCCACGTCATGGTCTGATGCTTTTTCCAGTCGGGTTAGTGCTGCCCTTGCTTCGCACATTATGACACAATGTAGCGGAGGAAGGTCTAGCATTGTCTCCAGTGCCGCTGTAGGAGTACTCCTCATTGCCCCTACA
Source organism: Galerucella calmariensis (assembly GCA_910591675.1). NCBI lineage: Eukaryota > Metazoa > Arthropoda > Insecta > Coleoptera > Chrysomelidae > Galerucella > Galerucella calmariensis. The sequence goes on along the minus strand of CAJUYG010000715.1, from coordinate 124,345 downwards.
AAATATTAACTTAAGAAAGCATTTTAACTGTTTTAGCACAGCAGAACAATTTTTCTATTATTTCTAATCGTTTTTACCTAGTTTTTCATTATATACACTATTTTTGTTCTTTTATATACCTTATTATTAAGTGTGGTATTTTTTTTTCGATTTGTGCGAAATTTAATTATCCATAAATTCAATTAATTCTTGATAAATCACATATTAATTTCCCCCGAAAACATTAAGTGTTCGATTAACTCCTGCTATTAAGCTTTTAACAAAATTATAAAGTCCTTGAGGTAGAAAGTCAGTCTTGAAATTTTAAATATGAAGTAAATAAATGTACATAAATTTGAAACCTCTCACAACGCATATAAGATTTTTATGGTTAAGAAGATCAAAAAGTGTTGTTAATGGGATGAAAAGTTTAATGTACTAAGCTCACGTATTATTATGCAAATGAAGAAAAAATATTGGATCCCGATAATGACAACCTGGACCTAAGGGAAAAGCGATGTATAGACTAGATAGGTGGGCGTATTAGCAATAAAAAAAATTCAAAACATTTACGAATGATTTTATAAATAAAAGTGCACATATGTATAAGAATATGGAAATAATGTTTGTAATGTACAGAAAAATAAGGGATTGACATGGAAAATGAGGGAAAAGAAAGGAATAATAACTATACATTAATATTTTTGTTAGAGACACAATTAGAAAAAACGCACAAACATCTTTTATATTGAATTTAAGCAGCAATAACCCTAACTTGTTCAATAAAACGATATAGACATTCTTGTACGTTGAACACAATTAAGTTAAAATGGTGTAGTTTCGCTAGTTGACTGAAAGAATGATTATTAGTGAAAGTGTTGGTTAAAATAAACTCATGATTCATTATTCCGAAATCAATGAATCAATCAACCCCATAATTATTTACTAAACGGCTATACGAGTAGAAGTCATGAAAATATAGAGATGGGAATATCTATAATCGGTAAATGAGTGATCAGATCTGTATAGCGTGCCCATATAAAGTTATTTGAGATATTTATCTACTAAACTTTTGGCTAACTGAACTAAAGTACACAAAGTACACTTAAAATGGTGGATTGCAGCCATTTTGCAAGATAATGTTAAATGGGATATTATGGCAAGTGATGCCTCGTTTCCAAGTACTTTTCAACGACATCAACAGAATCATTGATTTCAAGAAATCTAGTTCATCTGCTATTTCATTTATTTATATTCCAGTATGTCCTAGCACCCACAGTAAGGATTTGTCATCCCAAAAATGCACTGTATAATAACCGATATTTCACGTCCTTTGTCTCATTTTCGTATTTTTTATTGTGCATTTTTACAATACAGATGCAAACAAATATTTTTCGAATACAGGGAATTCCGAATTACATAATATTATACACACACACGTAATTAAAATCTGGTAAAATCCAGTAGATATAAAAAATGTAAATAAGTATGTATAAGAAATGTATACAAAAAATTATAGTATAAGTGAAAGAGTTAAATAAACGGATGAGGTATCAACAGCTCGGAGAAAGCTCTGAGCGTTATTTGTATCAAGCACCTGGTCTCAAAGCTCGATTTGTCAGATGACAACTTTTGAAGCATGTTTTCTTGGTGTTTCATATTCTTCGCCATATCTTCCTTTTCTTTGGTCCATTGAGCTTCTTTGTGTTTAAGCTGATCTTGCAATTGTCTAAAATGAAAATAAAAAATTTTATGTTTGACCAAAAGCAGATGCAGCTTATCAGTAAAACTGTTATTTAAAGCTGCTACGCCAGCCCCAATTTTCATATCATAAAACTGTGGTAGATGGTAAGAAAATATGTCACCGCTGTCGATTGTTTGGCGAAATTGAGTGAACAAAAACAGAACTACATACAATAATTAGGTACGTTGGGAATGTATAGGTACCCATGTAGATGTATCAAATAATAATTACAAAATCTTTCAGCTTTTACGTTTTGAAAATAACTATGATATATTTATATAACATTTTTCTTTCGCTTATACCTATGCCAGTATACTTTTTTCATTATATTTATTGCAAATAGATCTACGCAATGACCTTCAATGCAATTTGTGATATTTTTATCAATTATCCCATATCCATCATATCCCATTCATGGTGTCTTCCGTTTAATAAGATCGTTATATGGTACATTCAATAACTCTCTTGGTGTGCGTCATCGTTTGTGACGTATATCCGGGTTTTGAGTATGTCGTTTATTTTATTTGCTATTTTGGCATATAGCCAAACTTGAATTTGATGAATAAAATCATCGGGATCGTATTCAGCCAAATTCTTAAAGGCTATGAAATTTATAATTACCAGCTTCTTTTTCTAACTGAAAATACTTGAGAACTTTCAATTTTTCCGTGTATTATCCAAATAAATATAAGAATAAGATTTATATCCACTTTTTATAAATAATAATTGACCGTAAACAACAAAGTACAGATCTGAAGAGAACAGTGGGACATTAGGAAAAGACGTAAGTCATATTGCCACTACGAAAAGTACGTCTACATCCTATTTTGAATGGAATCATTTCTCTCGATTGATAGATCGCGCTTGCGCGTAATCTAAACATCAACTAATCAAGTTTTTTAAGTCAAAAATTAGTGTTAACGTTTGTAATACATTTAAACGATTCATTATTGTGATATTTTCATCAGGATCAATCACAGACCTGCCCTTTTTTCATTTCTTTCAACGTAATGTGCTAGAAGGATATTAACAATCGATGACGCACTCCAAAAAGGTTATTATATTAACTATATTCCCTTTCTATCCATTATCACATCTATCTTAATTAATTCAAACAACTCCTACAATAGTAATTTTTCTCATAAAAAAACAGCTGTGGTTATCGTTATTAGCGTATTATTTGTAATTGTAAGACAATTCTGTATAAAAATCAAATGACTTGTGTTACTTACTTCACTTTTTTGTTAAGTTCCGTATTGAGAGTATCAGTGTTTTTCTTGTCACTTTCCAAGTCTGTTATTTTGTTTCTTAAAGTTTTCGAAACTTGAGCATGAGTATTATTCCGAGTTCTGTAATCACAAATACTCTTTTTTTCGGCCTCGAGATCGTTTTCTAATTTCTACAAAGTTAATTGAAATGTTACAATCACTCACATAACTCCCATTCAAAAACTGATAATCAGCTGAGTACCCATTCAAAAAATGATAAATAAGGTGCTTTAGGGTATTACCAATTACATGAAGAAAATCAGATGATAGACTCGTTATTTTGACAACTTATTGGTCGTTTAATATTTATTCTAATCAATTATATACTTACTAACAGTTTTCTGTAAAATTTTCGTATTTAGTGAGGTCGAAGATAATAGATTTAATACTATTATAACGCTTCAGGTAAGGTTAGGTTAGGTGTGTGGTGAGTGGGTCTATAAGGCCCCTCCACTGCGACTCGCAAGAGTCTATAGTGACCCACACGTATTCAGATTCCACCAAACAAATTCAGCTTCTTAACAAAGCCGATAAGTTTATTTGGTGAATGATCCTGCCAAACATCAGATACATGATTCGAGCCGCGGCGGGCGGGCACAAATAAAATGCTCTGCTCTATCATCATCTTCCAGACAAAGACAGCAAGTCGGATCTTACTACAGTCCAGGTTTTAGCATATGATGATTCAAATGACAGTGGCCTGTTAAAAGCCCTGTTAGACAACGTAGGTCATGCCTGCTATAGTCTAACATTTGTTTGGAGACATTCTTCGAAGGATGTATGGAAGCCTTTGAATTAACTAATCCTGGTGAATCAAGCCAGATGTCTAAAGCTCTTCTTGCTGTCCAGGTATTTAGTGTTTGTTTGGCAAAACTTATTGCGATGCCAATTGTAGGTTCTGATCCGATAGAAACACGTGCGGCCCCCTCCCTTGCAAGAAAGTCTGCCTTCTCGTTTCCTTCTATGCCGGAATGGCCAAGGATCCAGACCAGCAATACTTTATTGAGTTCTCCTATTGAGGAGTGTCTCTTTTGGCAGTCTAAAACCAGTTTCGACGTTACACGGTGGGAGTTAAGTGCTTTCAAAGCCGCTTGGCTGTCCGAGAATATTTTTATGCTCCAATCTCTTTACACATAAAACAATGGCGTAAATTTCCACCTGAAATACGGTTGCATAGGATCCTAGAGAGGTTGCAATTTTTGTCCTAGGTCTGCGCCCGTATACACCTGCACCAGAGCCTGAGGGTGTTTTTGAGCCATCTATGTACCAACAGCTGTCTGCTCTTAATAATTAATCCTTACGGAGGACCAATTCATCTCTATTTGGAATTAGGACGGTATAAGCTATGTCGTAGTTTGCTGTTGGAGGCATTATGTCAGAGGTCCTTCCCCAGAATACTGTGACTTTCAGGGTCCACTAGCATTCTATTCCGCTCTGTATAAGCCTAATGTGTGCATTTAGAAATATGCGCAATTCTGTATGTTGTCCATCTAGTCTGTCTTTCCAAAAATATATGGAGAAGAGGTAGGTCCAGAAGGATTTCCATGGCTGCTGACGATAGCACCAGTAATTTTCAGACAAGCCTGTCTCTGTAAACCAGAGAGCTTTAATCGGGCATTATAACGCCTCACAACATATTTGAAACCCGTCTACAAGTGATGTCCCTTTCAACTGCTCACCAGAATTTTAGATATACCAGCCCCGTGCTACTCAGAAGTTCAATTCAATGTCTGTCGGGGCATATACAGTATAAAAAAGACCTTTACCCTGACGTCATACTTACTAACCTGTGAGTCAAAAATGGCTACTGTTACTTTGTCGTGTGCGTAAATACGTTCACTGCTTGTTTATCTTATTCAGCCACCGTCTAAGAAGTGAGGTTAAGTTGAAAATTAAATGCAAAACAGGAAATTTTGTACTCACCGTTAAATAAAAATGAAAAAATTAAAGGTCTTGAAAAAAAAACGATTTTATAGAATTTATCTGAATGCAAATGATGGAACGCTTTGAACAAAACTCTATGCATCAAAATAATGACAATTGTCATAAGAGGTCAAAATGAATTATGGATACAACCGCTTAATCGTTTTTGGCGCTATCTCGTTCCAACATTTGGAGGTAATAATTAGAGTTACAGAAGAACGTATGTCATTGCTTGAAAGACAAGTGTACGTATATTGTATGATGTGTTTTTACTGTCAGTAGAAAAGGATGAGGTATATAAAGTTTGTGTTTACTACTGTTCAGTGTTAGTGACGTCAGAGTAAAGGTCAATTTTTTTCTACTGTAGCTGTTTTTTCCCATTTTAACATGAAACGTTAACTTTGCAGGTAACATTTCTAAAAATAAAAATAGTGAATAATTTGTTAAAAATCTCAATTTGTTTTCTTTTCTAAAATCATTATTTTATCTAAAATCAGACAGATAATAAAGCTCCAAGAACTGGCTTTCTTATCTCCCAAATTAATAATCAACTGGACAAGAGCCTGCAATATTTTTAATTATTTGTTTCATCATTCAAAGCCGTGAGCTCATTTTTGTCTGTCTTCTGAAAAATATCTTTTAAAAACTTGTTAAGGCGTTATAATAATATTGAATCTATTTTCTGTGTGGCATTATTTATTATTTTTTCTCTTATTTTTTGGGAATGAAACCACAATAATGTTTTTTATTTTTTATTTCGACGTATATTAAAGTATAAGTGGATATTAAGGTCTTTAAAACACGCGCGATTTTTCGAAATAGAGCAAGTGTTTTAAAAACCAGTTATCCACGAATACTTTACGCTATTTTTTTTATTGGTGCACTTTGAAATTATAAATACCGGTCTATAACTACTACAACGCCTCGAAAACAGAAACAAGAAACACAGCAGCATATATTTGTGAAAACAACGGATTTGTCATTCGATTACCACAAAATTGCAGTATTTACACAGGAGAGACAGTTGCTATATTAGAAGCTCTTAAATTATGCATAGAAAACGATAGTTGTTCATTTTTAATAATCTCTGATTCTTTAAGCGCACTGTCAAATTTGAGGGAATTGTATCCAACACATCCCATTCAACAACAAATTAGGACAAAACTATATGAATAACAACAAAATGGTAAGAATATATCCTTACTATGGGTACCGTCACATATGGCAATATCAGGGAATGAAGAAGTTGACCGCCTAGCTTGTCAATATCCAACTATCAATGCACCTATGCTAGAAAAATATCCACATATAGATCACAAATCCCCAATCAAAACGTTGATAGATCAACAATGGCAGTCTATACGGCATAAAACAAATGACAAATTAAAAGAAATCAAACCACAAGTTACAACAGTTCTCCCTACTTCCTACAAAAGAAGAGACCAAGTTATACTAAATAGACTGCGTATTGGGCACACACACTTAACACACACACTTAACACACCAACACCTCATGAAAAAAGAACCCGCACCCACCTGTCAAAATTGTCACAGTGAAACACATCTTACTGGAATGTCCAATGTATGACACAGCAAGAAAAACTTACAAATTAAGATCCAACCTAAAAAGTATACTTTCATCAAATGAAAATTAAGTTCTTGGCTATCTAAAAGACATTAAACTAAAATCAAAAATTTAGAAAAACTGCTATAATTATTTATACCTTTTATTCTTATACAATGAAATTGTAAAATTGTAACTATTACTATAAAATTGTATTGTCTCCCCCGCTAATAACTCATAGAAGTTGATGCGGGGTAAATAAATGTTTTTTTTTGAAATAAAAAAAATAAAAAAAAAACTACTTCAACAACAAAAAATGAAAATCATAGATGGAAGAACTAAATGTCAAATGGTTGAATTCGTGATGTATATGATTACCTTGCGTTGTCATGGAAATGAGAAAAACATAAACTAATTTGTATTTTGATGGAAGTTCAACCTTATTGAGTTCTGTGAATCAATAGTATTAATTTAAATATCATTTCCTAAGATTTGAAAAATCGAAATATTAATATTTCAAACAATACCATCAACGGCACTTTCCATTTTAATTTATAAATTTGACATTGTTAAATATTGTTAGAATAAAAGTTTTGACATTACAAACTACTGTCAGATCAATGATGAAAAAATTGTCATTTAGACATGATTTAGACCAGGGGTCTCCAAACTTTTCAGCATTAGGGCCAAACTGATAGGGTATGTTCAGGAGGGCCAACTATACTGGGTGGCCTCTTTTTTATTTTTCACACTTTTGAACAAAATGTCTAAATTTTTTATATGTTGTAGTGCTAGGGATGTAGTTTTATTTCTCGCGGGCCGGATCAGAGGCCCTGGTGAGCCGGACCTGGCCCACGGGCCGTAGTTTGAAGACCCCTGATTTAGACCATAGATTTAGACTTCGTTTCTCGAGTTGTTGATGTTGCCACGGTAACTTTAAAACACGCGCGTGTTTTGAAGTTCGATATAAACACGCTGAGGCGTGCTTTAAATAGGTAAAATGGTTCACCAATAAAAAAAATAATTTTTTGGTCCCTATCTGACACAACGAAAAGATATGACAACTAGACAATCAGTAATATATTTTTTTTTGGTCATATTTTTTCGTTGTGTCAGATAGGGACCAAAAAATTGTTTTATCATCATTTAATCTTGACAAAAGGTAGCTGGAACGCTACCGAAACGTCGAAATAAAAAATAAAAAACATTATTGTGGTTTCATTCCCAAAAAATAAGAGAAAAAAAATTAAATCTATTATCCTCTACCTCTAATGAATTGTTTATTATATTTAAATCCATACCTGTACTTGGTCTCTTAATCCATGGATAACACCATTTAGCTCACTGATATATTTATCGTGACCGCAGCGTTTGTCTTCGAGTTTTTTCTGCAAATCGTGTATCACCTAAAAAATAGAATTATTGGAGGTTCAGCTATTGATAAAATACATTCAACGCATTATCGAGTAAATTTAATAAGAAATAAACCTGATTAGCTTCCGTAACGAGCTTTTCCTGTTCCTTGAGTTTTTCTTCCAATTCCTCAACTTTCTCGTTCGAACCTAAGCCTTTCTTATCGTTAACCAATATTTGCCAGTTTTTCACAATTTCTTTAATTTTGGAGTGATGCTTATTAATGACGATATCCAAATCATTTTGCAGTTGAGTTCCTTCGATTTTCAACGTTTCTATTTGTTCCGCTAAATCACCGACATTCACTTCCGACTTGATGATACTATCCAAAAGATCGACAATCACGTTCCTCCTAGAAAGAAGGTTCTTGCATATTTCCATCAATGTCTTGGGGATATCTTCGATTGATGACTGCATTCCAAGGATTACTTCTGTTGGTATATTTTCTCCGGCACCATCTTGACCTTCTTGAGTTCCACCCACTCCTGCAATTTGAATTATATAGTTTGGCAAGTTAATTTGAAGCTAAGGGGCATCGGCAAGAGGCGAAGAAACATGGCACATATCTGTCATAAACGTACAAATGGCGTACGGTACCTATTTTACCAAGTAAAACTGAAAATACAAAGGTCACTGACAATACCAACACCACAGGATGAATCAATATCGGTCAATTGAGGAAGTGAGAGGGAAGAACACACGCACGCGCTTGCCAATAAGAAGTCAGCTGGTCAGGCATTTCGATATCACCAATTATGTAATTCGGAGGGTGTGGTAATTATGGTTTTCGTACAACGATGCCAGAGCTTGAAGAAGTCCATAACAAATTCAGAAAAGTGCTCATCTTTCAATATCAATAAATTGAAAAAATAATGTTAATAGAAAAAATCCATAGAAACAAGCACATTATAGCAGTTTACCTAACTAGTGCGGAAAGTGATACTTTTCCGCACGCTATTGCAGATGGCCGAAAGAGGCTTTAGCGGAAAAGTAACTTTACGCACGTGTTAGGTACACTATGCGGAAAAAACCCAAAAGTGAACAGAAAGAAACATTTCTTATTAAATACATATCAACAAATTAATTATTATTATTTGACATCCATTTGATGAGGCTTATACCAAGGCCATTGAAAAATAAGTTTTTTTTATTAAAAATTATAGCAGCATTATAATGAATTTATTAATCTTTCAGTCATTTGGTAAACTACAATCATACAAATATATATTTTAAATATTCAAATATTAGTATACTCCTCAAAAACTTGACAAATTTACTTATCCGTACTAGTGCGGAAAAGTGACTTTTTCCGCATTAAAATGAGTGCGGAAAAGTGGACATTTCCGCACGCTAGTAGAAAAAAGAATTAACGTTTAATCTTATAGTAAGGGCGGGTTTATCAATGCCCGGGTGAATCTGTCAGGCTACGTAGCCCTCAGCTATCTCTAGCCGCCAGTCAAAGTCTTGGTTACAATAGAAAGCGTTTATCAATACACCACATAACTGACAGCTAGCTAACTGGAGGCTTAGTGTAATTGAGCATTTGACAACCTTGTTCGGGTTATGAACGTGAGTGTAATGTTGTCAGAGTATAAATTTCTCATTTTAATTTGGTGTAAGGAGGATCACCCGTTACATGAAATATACATATTATTAATTTTATTCGCATATTTTGTTATAACACACTAAATCAAGAATATAGAGGTGAAAGTTATCATTTTTTATATTACCGTAAGCTTATTCTGACAACATCGTGGAAACTTTCACTTGTCAGTGTCAAAATTGTGGTACTGTTATTTTTATTTCGTCTATGTTGTGCTTTGTTGAGTTGTTTGCATTTGAGCATGCCCACAAAAAAAAATATTTCCCAATTTCACGGAGTCAGAGCGACAATTATGTACTTATAAAAGTAGCCGTTCACCAAAAGTATAATAGAATGCAAAAAGACGGATGCTGTGACTTGGCGAGAAAAGCTGAAATTTTTTGGAGTATCATGAGAACACTGGGTTTAGATAGTCGAAACCGAGTAATAAACTCGACATCATCAAGCTCTTCAAAGGGATTCATCCGTTCTTCAACAGTATGTGGTCGTCTTTTGTACTCTACAAATTCCAATACTTCGCCAAGCACCAAGCTCTTCATCGAAAAGGTCGTCAAGTTCCTCAAGATCCATTGACAATAACAATGAAATAAAATACACACAGAACCTGGATGCTACTAAACTACTATAAATTAATCAAATAAGATTCTCGATTTCACCCTAAACGATAATAACACAATCAAATTTAAAGTTGACAGTTGTCAGTTAGAATCTATGGTTAGAATAACGAAACACCACTTCTCGTATTTAAGTGTATATGTTCTATTGTTAACATCAACTTGATAGTGGCAGCTAGAATAGCCGAAAGTTTGACAGCCAGCTAATGCAAACTGGTAGTTGATAAACACTTTGAACAACAGCTAAGATTTAGCCGAAGGCTACAATATTTCCTCGAGCATTGATGAACCAGCCCTTAATATTGTTAATAATAAAAAGTCTCTTGTCTAATTATTATCACTACATACTTAGCACTTTAGCTTTTTCATAGTTAAACGTGGCAATATCGAATATTTGCGACTGCATTTCTTTCACGGCTTAAGATAAACTGGCCAAAGTATAGTAATAATATAAGCGCTGTCCAGCTAATATGGAAGCATCATGTCTATGGATGCGTTAGTTATTTCCACTTTCTATAAATTACATCATAATGTGCGCAATGACGTAAAAGTATTGATTAAAAAAGTTTGCTTATTTTTTATTTAGCAAATTTGGAGTTCCTTTTCAAACTTTTTAAGGCCCAGTCAGCTAACAAACGGCGTTGTCTATAGTTCTTAGCTTTAAACACCTGAGCCAGTTCGATTTTGTTCTCGGTTAGGAATTGATCTGAATTTCATGATCTAAATGTGAAGCACTGTCTCTTTGGATATGAAAACTTTTGGGGCTAAAGCGTCCGAGGGAGAATATATTTAAGAAAAGCATAGTGAAAAGAGTGTTGAGCCTGTCAAGAGCTACTATTAGTTCAGTAAATGGAGGGACAAAACTCCTGAAAAGTCCCTGAAGACTTCACTTTGGGCTCAAATTGTTGGTCACGGCAGGTGTTTTTAAACGAGAAAAAACTTAACGCGATTGAGTTCAAGGAAGTGGGGGAAATGGCCCCCTAAACCCTGGAAAACGGGCTTCTCGCTAATATCTGGCACAATATGCGAATTAGAGAATTTTTCCTTAGATGAAAAAAGAAGATCGTCTTATTATCTACAGAAATGGACTTCGTCATTTTTTTAGAAAATTCGATAGTTATCGAGATAATGAGACCTAAAAGTCTCCTCATTTCAGCTGCTGCTCTGCCTGTAGGAATTCTGCTGTCTATGCATTAAATTGTGAGCGGGCGGACAAATTGTTCCATAACTCGGCAAAAAATTGACATTTCCCGATGAATCAAAATTCATCGCACTGGGAAGACCCATAGCTATCATTCCATGTGACTTGCAGCTCGTTCTTACTTGACAAACATATTTAAAAAAGCGGTCAAAGTTTTTTTCCACAAGACATTGAAACTATTTCATTAATTTGTTCATATTTTTTTAGAAAATAGTCTTTTATTCTAATTTTTTTTATATGGAGCCTTAGGAGGTCTTGAATGATCTGAGACATTTTTTAAAAAATCTTTCTTGCGTTTTGATAAAAAAATTGACACCAAAGCGTTCTCACAAAGATTTCTGATTGGTTGATTGATTTGAAAACTGTCTATTACTTGTCAGAGATTTTCTGTGAGAACAAACCTAAAACCGGCATCATTCATCGTGAAAACCATGGAGAGTCTTATAAAGCAGAAAATCGGAAAAAGCTGCCCTACTTAATTTATCTCAGGCCTCGAAAGTATACTGAATCAAAAAGAAGTAGCCCTTGAAAATTTCTAGATATCTTTTACAACAATAAGCAAATATCATCGGAAAAAAGGAATAAACAACACCACACGTAGATGAATAGGATCCATGCTTTAGTATAACGACTCATACGTATGACAAAACTTACAGTGTGATTACTAAAAGGTGTTCTTCTACTACTTTCGTAGAATCTAATTGTGGATGACTTAATCTGTAGTTTAAATTATAAATACATATGGATGCAAGACTTTGCGGATGACCTTGTGACTGTGACCAATGGGATATTCGCGGGAAAATTTTGAGAATGCATTTTATGGTATCCGAGATTTAGGAAAAGAAATAGTACCTATGGCAAATGACAAATTTACCAGCGAAATTGAAGTTGTTGATCAATAAAGTATTTTTTTGCTCTTTTTGTGAATAAAACAATATTTACCTGAAGCAGGAATCAATTTTATTTCTTCCAAGCAAACGTTCTTTCCCAATTCCTCCAGTTTTTTCTTTATTTGTACGAGACTTTGATAAAGATCCAACACGGGCTTTTGTTTTTCGAGTAATTCCTTTTGGAGCGTCGTAAGTCTTTTCTTTTTATTTAAAAATTGAATTTCGAGAGTGTGTCTGTTCAAGTTTTGGCCAGCTCCTTTTAGAATACCCGAGTCTGGTCTACTCAGTCTGCTACTACTTGTCTTTACAACGTTATGACTGGGCACTTTTATAGGATGTATTGGCTTAGATGGTTTAGTAATAGGTAATGGTATACTTGAGGACGCTGTAGGTTTACATACTGCGGATTTGGTGCGTGGTGTCAATTCCCTTTTAATTGGAGATGCTGAGCCTTTTCTAGCTGAATATTTCGATATTTTATCATTGGTATCAGAGCGATCACGGGCTGACTTCAATTTGGGACTAATAGTCTATAAATTAAAACCATGAAAAATCTTAGAGACCATAATCGATTAACAATGTTGGTTTGTGTCCCTAGCTATTTTCGAAAACTAGCTCTGGGGTCATGCTAGGACTACTTTGAAACGACTTTTCCATGAATTTTTAGCTTCAAGATACATTGGTAGCCTTGCAAATGTAAATAAAACATGTCTCGGCACTTTCTCCACTTTTTGGCTTCTATTTCAGCCGCTAATAAATATTTTCTCGCGTTATTTTTTAGTTTGACTTATGAGAAAATTTCCCAACAGATACGTATGATTTTTTTTAAACTTCATAGCTCACTAGAACGCCTTTTTTAATGAATTTATTAACTTTTTTTTAATTTTGTTTTGGCTTTTTTGCATTTTTAAGCCTGAAGTGCTTCCGCGCTTGAAGTCGATTCCTCAGGAAATAACACGAGAGGATCTGTATTCAAAAGTTCAATAATCCAGTCGACTTTTGGACTGAATGCGAAATTACTATTACCGCCGATTTTCCCGGTTATATTGCCCAGCATTATCTTGATATTATAACCATATTTCTGCCGATCTCCCACTGCTTGAAATAGAATTGAACCGAGTAGATTTTTGCTGTCATGTATTTGCTGTGATATTATTGATCTTTTGAAAGGTATGAAATTGAAAGGTTCAGACCAGCTGAAAAGGTGACTAAATTCTTTAGAGAAGAGTCTATATAATAAAGGAAAATGAGAATAAATTGATGAAATTCATTATATAAACAGCGTGTTAGGCTTCACAGTTTCTACTTTTTTTGTTATATCTTTCCATTTCATTTGATCTCTTGCAATCCTATTCCAGTCTTCTATTCCTGACTGTTTCAAGTCTACGTCAACACTATCCATTCATTTTTTCGTAGGTCCTCCCCTTTTTTCTTACCTCCATGGTGCCTAATACATATCGCTTGTCTTAGAAGCTGAAAATGTAGCAAAAGACGTCCCAAACTAGTTCATTTCCCAAAAATGCCTAGGGGTCCAAATCAACATTGTTAATCGGCTTTGATATATATTAATATTTTATCTAAATGGAATAATGTGAGAGAGAAATTAAATTTTGATCATATTCCAAAAACCATAGTAAAACTCCATACGTGAATTCAACTCCCACTATTTCAGCTTTTTATAAAGTGCAGCAAATAGTATAATCGTTCATTCATAGTGAAAACTGAAGACTAAAAGGATACACCTTTGATACTGTCACACATACAGGGTGTTTCTAAATTCATGCGACAAAATTCAGTGATTGTTCGTATGAAATTAACATGGATCTTTCCTATCACAACATTTCCTTAACCTATCCCTTTCCGAGATATCACCCTTAACAGATGATGACTGAAATTCTGGAATTTTCGAGCATTTCCAGTCGTTATTATGAATCGTATTACATTTAACATCTTTACTGTTTTCAACTTAATTTATTAAAAAAATTATGTGTTTATTTTTTTTTCTACGGTTATGGGCTTTGAGAAAAAAAATTTAGAATATTTTTTTTCAATAATACGGATTTTAAGTTGAATTTTGGTTCATAAAACTTCATCTCGAAAAAAAGATTTGATATGAGATAAACAAAGGGCTGCTAATTTCATCCCCGTATAATGTAGGAATATTGAAAAAATGCCCTTGGCAATTCCTTTAGGAGTGCACGAAAATTTCAAGTTTCTAGCTTGGACTAAGGTTGGACTCTAGGGTTGTACTGAGGAAATATAGTTATAGGTAAGACAGTTCTTAGTGTCATACGAACAATCACCTCCTGAATTTTGTCGCATGAATTTAGAAACACCCTGTATAGTATAAGGTTAAACAATCCTAGCGATTATGTTCAGCTTAATTTTACAAATTACAACTACATAACTAATCTTACCGTTTCTAGTTGGGGTAGACTAGATGATAACAGATCTCCATCGAGAATAATTTTTTCTATTTTGAATTGGGGAATTTCATCGGTCGCTGAAAAATGGTAAAAAATCAAGAGCTATTTATTGTTTATTTGTCACTATTATACAAAGTTTAACGGTTCATACGATTCACACAAGTACAACAAGGATAATATGAACAAGGTTGTTTTAGAAAATCGACCTTTTTTATTCAAATGGTCGGCAAATTCTTTCGGAGGATGTCAAAACAAAGAACTCGTCAAAGTGTGTGCTCTTGATTTGAAGATTTAGAGGTCGCGGATCTAATTTTCTATTTTCCATTTGAATAATATGGGATTTTTTTTCACTTTTTTAATTTTATACCCCTGTATAAAATCCACATATGGCAAGGATCATCCTAAATTTTTATATTAAAATTTGACGCTCTACAAAAAAAATTATTTTGGTATAAATTGTTTATTCGGGGTCAAAGTTTGCTTTTTCTCTCATTTTCGCGTTTTTTGACTTTCATGGTACAATTATCATTATATAGCAAGAAAATCATTGATTATTTTGAAATACACCGTCAAAATTATTTATGTTTAATTACTATATTTTACATAATACTAAAGTCACTTTTGGGAACTTTGACCTTATTAAATATCATTCTGTATGTTTTAGGGTTGATCTGTCAAAAAAACTGTTTGTTTCGTCTTCCAGCAACTTCAATATGTTTGAAAAAATAAATAAATGATGAATTACAAAACCTGCCGATTCAATATAATTTTGATCCATCCAGTATCTAAATGTGATTTTTCCTCTGAAGCATACGCTTGTATGTCTAGATAAGTTACTGCAAAATTACGGAATGATTATCAGCATCAACTACATCTGACATGTGAGTAAGAAATTGTTAAATGTATCCCATTGAAAAAGTCTGGAATATATAAACTTAATTGTCCAGAATGAAATGCTGTCTACATTGGTCAAACCCATAGAGGGGGTCAAACCATTAGAAATTCTTAAATGAGATACAATGAACACTTACGGGCATACAGAGTGAAACAGCAAGATAAATCACATCACGCAAAACATCTACTTGATACCAAACATTCATTAACACCTATACAGAATTAAAAGTACTGCATATTTGTGATAAAAAGCAGGAGCTAGATTTCCTCGACAAACTGGAAATTAGAAGACGCTTGAGAAGCCCACAATATGAAATCGTCAATAAACAGATAAATCTAGAGAGATAGAGAGATCTCCATTATTAAGTTGCCTTCTCACACATCACATTAAATGTAACTTCTGTCATTCTTACGATGATATTTCACATATTGAAATAATTATCAATATCATTTAGAGCTTTCATAAATATTTTTCCATTAAACTGGCATTATTTAAAAACAGTTAGTCTGATTTAAGGAAGTAAGATGAGTAGATTCCACAAAATGAGAGTTCACACAATAAATTCAAGACCAATCTTTGTTTTTGTTAAAAAAAATTCAATGTATCGTATGATTCTCGAAAATGACGTTCCATCACGGCCAATTGATGAGAGTTATCAGAAACACGGGAGATAATTACCTACATTCATACAATGGCTACTTGAGTATCCTACATTATACTATATAAGATACAGACTAAATAGAGAGGGAATCATTAAAAAAAACACCTCCTCACTTCTTAGAAATCAGACCACCTGGGACATGCCACAAGACGGTATGATGAAAAAATATAACTTTTCAAAGAAATTCGTTACGGAAATGAGCAACAAGAAGGAATGGGATCCAAATACCATTACCAGACTTGGAAAGAATGCCATTCAATGGTACACAGACGGCTCAAAAGCAATAGAAGGAGCTGGGATAGGAGTGTTCGGGCCAGGAACCACACACTCTGAAAGCTTGGGAAAAACCCCAAGTATCTTTCAAGCGGAAATCCACGCCATAAGAAAGTGCGCCCAGTTCAATATTGATAAAGGATACAGTAGACAAAGGATTATCATAATGTTGGATAGTCAAGCAGCCATTAAGGCACTGAGCTCTTGTGTAATCATTTCCAAAATGGTGTGGGAATGCCTAGACAAACTCAATGAACTAGGCGAGAACAACATAGTCACCTTACTATGGATTCCAGGACACACTGGAATAGAAGGAAATGAAATAGCAGATGAACTAGCAAAGTGGGGGACTGAAATACCTTTCTCTGGGCCCGAACCCTTTTGCGGAATCAGCCCCAATGTAATATTGGAAGAAATAAGTAAAGCCGAGAAAAAGAGAAGATCTGACCATTGGAAAGATCTAGTAGGGATTATACAATCAAAGACTCTTCTGGGTGACTACAACCTGTTGAGATCAAAAGAATGCATAAGTCAAAGTAAAACTGCGCTAAGAGTTTTAACAGGGATCCTAACAGGACATTGTCGCCTGAATGGGCGCCTGAAAAAGCTCAAAATAATGGAGGAAGAAGAATGCAGATTTTGTGGAATGGAAGAAGAAACCTCCATCCACATACTTTCCAACTGCACAGCACTCCAGAATCCTAGAGCACAGCACCTGGGAGATTACTGGATAGAAGAAGAACATTTGCCTAAGCTGAAGCCTGTAGACATCCTAAAATTCCTCCGGGAAAAAGGACTAAAGGAACTACTAGTTTCTGAGACTCTCCTCAGAAACTGAGTAGAAGTAAGGGGGCACAATAGATCTTTTAGGTCTCAGTGAATGTCACCCCAAAAATCACACACATACATACACATACATCCTACATTATGATAGTCCTTTGTCAATATTCAGGAGTGCTTAATTTCTCCTATCCCAATTCCTTCTATTGCTTTTGATATGTCTGTGTACCATTGAATGGCATTCTTTCCAAGTCTGATACAGGTATTTGGATCTCATTCCTTCTTGTTGCGTAACGCCGTAACGAATTTCTTTGGATAGTTATAGTTTTTCATCATACCAGCTTGTGACATGTACCTTGTCTAATTTAATAAGTGAGGAGGTGGTTTATTTTAATGATTCCCTTTCTACTTAGTCTGTATCTTGTTCTTTCTGCAACACTTTCCACCACCATATATAGTGGTGTGAGGTTGAGAATCACTTCCATGGCTGATAATAGGCATGCTCTCACTGCTTCTGTAATTCATATAAGTACAGTCTAGTCCTTGAATTTTGGAGAGATTTTCTCTCGTCGTTAATAAGCTTGTTCTAGTACCTTACGCTATGGCTACCAAGTGATAATTGGTCTCACTATGGCAGTGTACATCCAGCTTAGGATTTTTGGGTTACAATCCCAGTTTCTCCCTGTCAGATTCCTGCACACCATTAAAGCCATTTTTGCTTTGTATGTAATCTCCTTTTCGTGTTCCTTTCAAATGAGTTTACTGTTTTGAGTCAAATCTAAACACGACTTCTTGTCTCCATCAAATCTCAAGTTGAGAATCACCATACCTAAGTTCCTAGCTAGGCTCTAGCTCCCTTTGAAGATGACGATGTTAAGTAAGTTGTTTGGGAAAGAAAATCAACAATAAATTATTCCAAAAACGCAGAATATTTTATGTATCAATTTCAAAGTTTCAAAACTTCACCAAAATAATTTGCTTGTACCAAAATTCGATTTTAAATTCGCGGCAAAAATGTCATTAAAACGTCAAAACTTTAAAGAAGTAATGCAAGTTCAATGCTACTCACCATTTAATTCTGCGACGTTCGAAGGTGTTAAGGATGTCATTGTTGTCTTCAGGTTTTCTTTAAATTACATACCTAATACGGAGAAAAATATCCCACATTCAAATTTAAGTCACAATGAAAATGAAGAAACTCAATCTTAAGGGAACAAACAAATGATTTTGTAAATAAATATATGGTAAAGTGTCACACTATTTATGTCAAATTGTAGGATTTAATTTAATATTTAAACAATTTGTTTATACTTTCAAGACGCCCTAAAGTAATAATATTGAATAGTTTCTGGTTTCAAACTCTTCTCCGATTTTCTTAATTTCAATCACTTCAACGATTTAAATTCAATTCACCTCCCGTACTCTTTATATTAACTATTTCCTCTTTTCCCAGTTATTAGAAAAATGGGTAAATGCTGCGAGTGCATTGGATTAGTATGATTGAATAACAAGAGTTAATAGAATTTGTAAGAACGGCATCAACAGTTTCTTCAAGCACCTTGAAAGTGATATTTTATAATAATTTCATTAAACTCTGAGTGTCTTTAATAATGGATATGATACGCGTTCTAAAATTAATCAATGGAACTTTAAAATTCTATTCTATCCGTGATATAAACTTATTTTATTCACGACCACTTAATAATGTCCATATTTTAAGGTCATTTCAGATTAGACAATTTCTTGTGCAATATTTAGTTCAATTTTTGGAACGATTTCTGGAATGGATTTCTTGTGTGAAATATTGGCCAACTGTTTTAAGCCATTTTAGACTATTCCAATTTATTGAACAATATTTAGTTGAAGATTCTGCGCAGTGATTTAATTTGATGATGATAGTATATTATAAGGGCGAGATGTATCAAACACTTAAACTCGGTTTAATGATAACTGATGCTTAGACTGTGGCTGATTGATGTATTTATTATCAACAATATAAAAATAAATAGAATAATCAGTTGAATGTATAATTAATTGTGAAATTTGAACAATTTTTCATTGAAACCTCAAGTAACAAATTTAAGGTCGCAGTTCGAGCCTTTTCGATAATATGTGGAGGAGTATTTTCACTAAGCGAATATTAACTCTAAAACAGAAGAGGAGGAGTGGTCGCAAAATTGAGCAGAATAAGTGGTTAATGAAACGGTCTAATGATGCCTTACTCTGCCACTACAGATTCTACGGCTAAGCTTCTTAAGTATTTGTTATGGTGATCTTTGTGTTTTAAATTCTACAAACAAGCATGTTTTGAGATTTTCTGAATCAACATTTCAATCTCTAGTTTATTTCAAGACATATTCACGACATATTTTTCAACCACTTTAATACATAACCACAAATTATCAAGATTGATGACATTCATACATTTTCATAGAACATTTTCATCGTGAAATACAATAAATCAAAACAATTTTTAATACAATTTCAAATTTCATGCGTCTATTCTGTAATATTTCGTTCAGCAAAGGTTTCGTTTACAAACGATTTTAGGTGAAACATCTTGACCATTTAAAGTCCGAATAAGTGAACATAAAAAATACATCAAAGATAGGAAGTTCTTTAAGTCAGGTATTTGTAAGCATGCTTGGGAAGAGGGGCATAAAATTCAATGGGATTCGACAAAAATAATATTGAAAGAGCCCAATAATAAAAGACGGAAAATCAAAGAAAGTGCTTTAATACAACTGAATGCAGATAAATGTGTAGCTAGTATTTCAGCCGAATGTAGTCAAATTTGGTTACCAATGTTAGAAAGAGAAATTCTCAATAATCAATTACCTGCGTTATCAGGATAGCATCAAAAGTTTTTATCCAGGTTTTCTTATGATTTATCATTGGAATAGTTGTTAATCGATACATTCTTCAATACACAAAATCACCAATCTGAGTTATACATGTTTTGAAAACAAAAATGATCATACACAAAAAAGTAACAACAAACGCATTCCACTAACAACATTTCCAAAATAAGCTAAAAAGAAGCGCCATCATCGAATGTCATGAAATAAAATATTTTATTTCACATTTTACCAGAGGTGTGATCTACTATGAATCGACCTTAATAAAATTTGACAACAAAGTTTTGTAGTCTTAAACTTCAAAATATTATTGATTGTCTAGTTGTCATATTTTTTCGTTGTGTCAGATAGGGACCAAAAATTATTTTATTAATTTTTTTACTAGTTAATTTTGACAACGGTAGCTGGAACGCTACCGAAACGTCGAAATAAAAAATAAAAAACATTATTGTGGTTTGATTCCCAAAAGAATAAGAGAAAAAAGAATAAGTAATGCCACAAGGAACTTACAGAAGTGATTTAACCAATTTTCGACGGAAGTCGCCATATTGAGAAGCCACATTAGTGACATTAGTCATCAATTCTTGTGTCAATTTAGATATCATAACCAGAGTAGGGGATCTCTGAAGGCGCGAGGGTGCTGCCACATAGAGAGTCCGTCAGTACTGAAATTTCTAATTTAATGAAAACTGTAACGTCCTTAGTGGTAGTTGCAGATTCTTGCGCATATATCAGCGCTGACATCCTAACTTAACAAACTGACAACTGCCTAACAACTTATCTATAGTGACAGCTGCAGACCAACAGTTTTTGTTTTTAAAAACTATATTGCCCATTTGTGTGTGTGTGTTGAGTATTTGTAGTTGGTTTTTATTGTTTATAGTGGGACTTTTACTTTAATAGAAAATGTCGAGAATATGTATTGTGAAAGACTGTAATGTGGGGTGCACCCGGTAAGCTTTATCTTTATAAAAAAACATGTTTCATTAAATAAAAAGTGACAGTAGTTATTCTTCCATACAGCTTTGAACTTCCCATCATTGTTGTTGAATTCCTAACATTTATTTTTCTCCATGTTTGTCATTGAAATATGTAAAAAAACGTTTCATTTATTGTATACTTTTTTTATTCAATAAAATATATAAACTGAATCATTATTGCTTTATTTTTCTCACTTCAGGCATTCTATGGTCCATCTTTGACATTTCATTTAATTTTACTTTACTATTTGATTGTTATTATTGTAATATCAATCTAGTGTTGAGTAACTTTAAATTAAATATCAAAAAGTGGACCATAAATGTCATTTTGCAATAAAAGTGAAATTACAGTAATTTTGAATATGCCGCCAAAAACTGTAAAATTACAGGAATCTCTTTTTTCGGCTGTTAGCGAAGCTCACAACCATCTGATTTGTGTTAGAGGTACTGACGGGACTCTCAAGGTGGCGCAATCCGTACAAATAGAGGGCGCCACGGGTCAGTTTTCCAACTATAAGTATTTTTTATCTATGATCATAACCACGGTAGGAACTCATAACCTTAATATCCAGTGTGATATACAGAAATATGTCAAATTGAAAAGCCACGTTAAAAAATAGTGATTTTCAGTATTAGCAAGGTTATTTATGAGTATTAGTATAAATTTGAGCTGATATTGAGTTGTACAATAGTGTCATAAAATTTTTGAATGTACCAAAATCTGGTATCATTTCTCTAACAACAAAAAGTACCACCTCAAAAAGATGCATATGGAAGTTTTTTGTTTCCCCTAATTAAATAATTCAATGTACGCCTCTGGTTTGTTTACGGAAGTCGGCCATATTGAAAAGCCACTTTGGTCGATGATTTTTTATACTGTTATGTTATCTCCTTTCCCTTTTACCTCCATGGGTTGGATAAAGAGGTAAAGCTTAGCTGAGGCATTGACGTTTATAAGTCAATGAGCTGAGGTTACGAATTTCTTACTTGAAAATATTTCATCAATATGTGAGAAAAAATTAATATTTCTTTTTCAAATATCAAATAGCTACACCATATCATTGATCAATTTTCTCTTCAACAATTTCCATAAATTTCACCGAAATAATTAATCTTATCACAAAAATAAACAAATTTTTATACCCAAAGTGACGTTTCTGGCTGCCGTTCATGAACTGCGATTTCTAACGAGGAATTCGTTGGCACTCTGGATACAGAATAACATTTATTGTACGTAAACGATATTCGTTCATCAACGGCATCAAACATACTTACAGAATAGACCCCTTAGACTTAAACAATTTGAATTGTTCCAAAAATTGAACTAAATATTGCACAAGAAATTGTCTAATCTAAAATGACCTTCACATGTACTTTTCCAAGTATAATGACGTACATCATTCACCTCATTATTCTATTCAATATGATACTATAAACTTCCATGAATCGGGATCACTCCACCAGTCACCTGCGCCGCTGTTGTCGATACCGTTCTGTAGACACTAATCACCCTGAGCAGTGTCTGTCTTTGGAAAGAGTCCAACATTCCCTTGTATTTCTTAATATCCAAAACTTTGTACCACGTGGGTGCCCCATACAATATCGTGGAGTGCACTACTCCAAGTAACACTCTCCTCTTCTGAAAGCCTGGTATCTTCATGTTGGGCATAAGCTTGTTAAGCGCTGTTGCTCTACTCTGCACCTTAACCTTCAGCAGTTTCTCAAACTTCATCCTGTCATCAAAATGTATGCCCAGGTACTTAATGGTATTGCCAGGAACAATGTTTTCACCATTCAAGCAAAACCTTATGTGTTTTTTATTTTTTGGGCCCTTCAATACTATAGCTTCCGTTTTGTTTATCGCTATTTCCAGGTCGTGCTCCTTCATCCATCTATCTATCCTCATAAGTGCTTTATTGCCTACCGTCTCCATTTTCATAGGGTCTCTAGCTTCGACAATCACTACCAGATCATCTGCATAGGCCAGGCTTCTCGCCTCCTTACCTATGTCTATGTTTAGAACCCCGTTGTACAGGATGTTCCACAGGGTCGGGCCCAGCACCGAACCCTGAGGCAATCCTGCGGTAATGGGCATAGTAAACGTCTTATCAACTATAATTGATCTTGACTTAAGGTACTCGGCGATCATGTTAGGCACAAATTGAAGGTATTTATTTACAAATATGTAAACTGTTTCCTTTAGCAATTTGACTCGAATAACTGTCAATCTAAAAACACTCCACCTTCGGAGTCGTGTTTTTAATAGTTGACAGTTATTCTAGTTAAATTGCTAAGAAACAGCTTCTCATTGAACAACCCAAATTTACCCGATAAAATACAAACCACTTGTGCAATTATAAGTGATTATTTTTTTCACTTGTCAAAATCTGACATTTTGGTGGTTTTAACCAATAGCAATACATTATTCTAGCCAATCATTCGGTATTATACTGATAATTCTGCTTCCTCATCGATAAAACCTTGTTTACATCGAAACGTCAAAATTTTACTTTCAATTTGTCATTATTGACAACTAAAAGTGCTTCGAAGTTTATTGAAAAATGAACACTAACCGATTGAATGCCATCACCCAAGAGAATATTAAACATTCAGGTAATACAAAATTTTAAAATTATGAAAAAAATAATCTTCCCAAATACAACTCGCTCTTCAAATTTTATCACATAATTTTTTATTTTCATCACTCAAACTTGTTTATTTGAGGCAAAAACATTCAAACAAACCGAATTTAGATAAAATCCCTCGTCTCAACGGACTCGTGATTTTATCAATCGGTTTGTTTTCATATTCTTGCCAAATAAACAAGTTTTCGGAAAAAAGAAAAAATTATCGATAAAATTTGAAGCACTCGTGGTATTACCTTTGATAAATTAACTCCAATGTTAAAATGTCATATACCTGGAAATGTTATTGTCACTTTGACATCGATAAAAAAGGTGCATCCTTTTTTATCGCGATAAAAACTCCTCTTCCTCAATATCTAGTGAGAGGACGTCACTTTTACACAATGACAATGAGTCGCAAGTTAATAAAGATAATTATTTTTGTTGTTCATCCATATATTCTGTCGTTAATTTATCTTGCCAAAAAACACTCGAGCTTTTCTTTTATCGGATAAATTTCTCTTTAACTCAAAATTTTTCCAATAACTAATTTTACGAGAAAAACTGACATTAGATAAAATCGCTTCACCTTCGGTGTCAGTTTTTCTCGTAAAATTAGTGATTGGCAAAACTGTTTCGTTGCAAGGAGAAATTCATCCGATAAAAAAAAAGCTCTTGTGTTTTTACTGTTGACAAAATACAAGAAACAGGAACCAATCATTCTATTTCTCGACTAACATTCAATTATTTCTTATTTTAAATGGATATTTGAATGACAAACTCTAAAACCAACTTTACGAACACTGGATGAGATAAATTGAAGCATCAAATTTCAACTCATAAGAGAACATCACACTTTTTTCTCAATATTGAGGGAATAAAGAAAAAATTGTGAAGACTGTCGAAACTGCTGAATTTTTCCAATTCATCAGACAGCGTCTTAAAGTTCTACCAACTTGTAAGCTGAAGATTTCCCTATTTACCCTGATATACATACAGCAAAGTAACTAAAAACACTGCATCTGCAGTCCTTACGAAAGTAATGGGGGAATACGATGTGGCCCTCATACAAGAACCCTGGGTAAGTAAGGGAAAAATTATGGGGCTGTCAGGGATAGGAGGGGAATTGATTTACAATAGGTCCTCCTCCCAAGTACCTAGAACCTGCATAATAGTAAGAAATAATATAAAGATACTGCCTTCAAATAATTTCTGTTTCAGAGGTCAAAGCAAGATTCATCTCCAATGGGAGACCGAGGGAGATTATTCTCGGATCGGTTTACCTACCAGGAGATGCTTCTGAACAACCACCATCCAGGGAAGTGGAGGAACTAGTGATGAGATGTCGAGGCAATGGATCGCATCTAATCATTGGGGGAGATGTGCACATCACTCAACCTGGAGAAGTACAAACACCAACCAAAGAGGTGAGTCTTCACTACAATTTATTATGGGAAATAATTTGGACATATTAAATGTAGGAAATAAACCTACCTTTGTAACAACAAATAGAAAGGAGGTTCTAGATATAACAATTGCAACTACCTTTATAGGTAGTTTTGTTAAAAAATAGTATGTGACTGATGAGGTAAGTTGTTCAGACCACAGACACATAAGTTATACATTAACAGGTTTCAGCACTGTAACTGTCACTTACCGGAACCCAAGGAAAGCTAACTGGGAGGCCTTTCATGCTGACCTAGGCTTTGAAATCCAAAGGCTGAGAGAGACGGTGAG
Organism: Galerucella calmariensis; assembly: GCA_910591675.1. Classification (NCBI taxonomy): domain Eukaryota; kingdom Metazoa; phylum Arthropoda; class Insecta; order Coleoptera; family Chrysomelidae; genus Galerucella; species Galerucella calmariensis. The sequence goes on along the minus strand of CAJUYG010000715.1, from coordinate 98,912 downwards.
AAATACTGTGGATCTAGACCTAGCTGCGGAACAATTCCAAGAAGCTATTGTGTCTACATTCAATCGCCACTGCCCCGAAACTAGAAGGAGAACCAACAGGAATGTGCCCTGGTGGAATAATGACTTAGCAGTTTCGAGGGCGGAAGTACGAAAGCTCTTCAATAGGGCAAGCAAAGACGGAGAGTGGACCGAATATAGGAAAACTCTGACGTCATATAACAAAGCTCCGAGGATCGCTAAGAAAGACTCATGGAGGAAACACTGTGAAGAGGTAGAACAGACCTCCGAATGTGCTAGACTCCATAAGATACTCTCAAAAGATCCTCAAGGAACAATTAACTCATTAGAGACAAGAGATGGGAGATATACACAAAGAAACTCTGGTAGAACTTCTCGAAGTACATTTTCCAGAATGCAAAATAAGCGATGAACCATAGGATACAGAACAGCATATGGTGGTCTCAAGGACTCCAAACCGGAGTAACGAGGGAAGTTGGGAAGTATCTAGAGAAGTGGTAAATCAAAGCAAAATAAAATGGGCAATAAACTCATTTGAACCATATAAATCACCGGGACCGGACGGTTATTTAACAGGTCATACCCCGGTAAAAGATCACCAGCATAAAATAGGGTTATATAAAGGGGACCTCAGCTGCAGACTTTGTGGCATGGAGACCGAGACCGTAACCCATATCTTATCTGACTGTGAGGCATAGGACTCAAGGAGACAAACAATTTTCGGAGAAGCCAATGTGCCACCCGAAGTATATGGCACACATCCAATGGACCTATATCGTCTACTCGAAGGTACGGGGATAACTGGATGGGTGGAATAAATGTGGGAGTAGAATACAATAAGCCAACAGGCTGCAGAGTGCTCCCGGCATCAGAACGGCTACCAAGACAAAAACACATTCATCGTCTATAGAACCATATAGCTTGTTCTCCATCTATACCAATATTTATAGAAATCATGTGAGTAATCTGAAATCTATGGATAGTGTAAGAAACAGCCTGTTTATGCATTTTGACTTTAGACCTAGACTTAAATTGATATAAAAGTTCCCCGACCTGTATAGTTTACAACAAACCAGCTACGTAATCATTAAATTTTCACGATAAATTAATTAATAACAATTTTATCAGCTAAAATTGAGTTCCCCTTTGGCCTCAACGATAAAGAACACACATATTTGATCAAATTTTCGTTTATTTTTTTTAATATTTATTTATAATAATTATGTATAACATATTGTTTTTCATCTTATTAGCTGGTTTTTGTAACTGCTTCAATCAATCTAATGAAGTTACTGCAAATACTGAATCTCCAAATGAATACGAATATAACATTAACATTATTAATGCGACCTCAGTTAACACTGAAAACGATACTAGTAATATTGGAGTTGTAGGAGCTGAAAGGATTATACCAGGTAAAACTAATTTATTTCATCTAATTCCGCTATCAAATGTGACACTTTAAGTCACTCCTTGACGTTAGGTAACGTCACATTTTTCATAAAACCTTCATATATCAGTTATAAAATGTAGAAATGTAAAAACTTTACGTAGCTGTTTAAGTTTCAACATAGAGATACTACATGAGTCATACATGAGTTTCAAAGAATAATTTATTAATTAGGTAGGTACTGTCAAAACTGACAATTATTTCATCATTTAAACTGACAATTACCCCATAATTTTTATTCAATAGTATTTTAAGATTTATAAACATTGAAAAAAACATTATTAAGGACACAATTATTTAAAATAAGTCAATTTTCCGTGTGAATACTTCATAGTTACAATACTTTTAACACCATTTGAATCCTCTTTAATATTACCATTGTAATTGAAGATTTTATGAAATATTATAAAAGCGCGGAATTAGATGAAACGTTGTACGTGAACATGTTATGAAGAGAGCTACATTGTTCAACTCGCGTAATTTGCAGAAATTACGCTTGTTGAACAATATCGCTCTTTTCATAACTAGTTACGTAAATAACTATTATAATTGTTGTTAATTTTTTGCTTAAGGCATTTTTCTTTCTTTTGATTAAAATGTATTAAAAGGCATGATCATAAAGTAAATATCATTTCAAAATTTCGCCGCTGAAGCGTTCCGCTTGTCAGTCCACAAAAATTAATTTGTCTTTGAACCAATCTTGAAATAATTCAGAAGTATAGTACCCATGGTAATCCAAAGAATTTCTATATATCAAATAGACTGAGAACGAGCATTTGGAATCAATTCGTATTTATATCAAACATGCAAAATTATCTATAATTAATACCCCACTCACCATTTATAATAAGCATGAATCTCCCACTGCACTTATAAAGAAAGCACTTACGATTCAATACTATATGCAGATGCTTCCAAAACTGATTCTGGTGTTGGTTGTGCAGTTACCACGAAGCATGAACTCATAAGCTCCTCCAATCTACCTTCAGTGTGTAGCGTCCACACAGGCGAGATTCAAACCATTTTCAAGCTTCCAAATGCATCTTTCTACCCCACAAAAATATTGCAATATGCACTGACTCCCTTTCCTCCATTCAGTTAATCAAGTTAATCTTCATGACTGACCACCCAATAGTCCAGAATATACACGACATCTACCAAACTCTTGTTGCTCAAGATATAACAGTCTCTCTCATCTGGCTTTCATCTCACATCGGAATTGATGGTAACGAAACTGCGGATCGCCACGCGAAAAATGCTGCCTCTAGTAACAACCCAAGACACAGTGTCCAACTCAAAACCAACCTTAATTCCCACTTTAAAAATGTTGAGCAAGAATCTTGGCGACATCCATGGCGTAATAGCATGACAGCACTTCAGGATATCCATCCATCTACTTCACCTCTCTCCCTTAACTTTTTAACCCGGAGAGACGCTAATATAATCAGAAGAATCCGCATCAGCCATACCAAACTCACACACGGAGATCTAATGTCTTCAGGAAATCGTTCCGTTTGCCATAGCTGTGGTGATGTAGTGACCGTTAAACACATAATGACTTTCCTCTACATATCTTCAATTTGATCTAAGGCCTAATCTCAAGGAAATGCTCCACTACCCCACCGAGATCAAGAAAGTCTCACAGTGTCTGGAAGCTACTCATCTCTAGCACAAAATATAATTTGAAAATAGTAATGATTGTTATTTAACTCATGTGAATGTTTGTAACTATTATTTTCTGTGCCAATGACCAGCGCTGTCGAGGCACGTTAAACTGAAAAACATTTTCTTGTCTCTGTAAATATTCCAGTGGCATTTCTAAATTCTACTGGATTCCATTCAATCTTGTCTTTTATCGGAAACAGTTCCATAACCAATGTGGGCACAATTAGTTTTGGCAATGTTTTGTAAATTTCACGTCATATTACATTATAATCAGCTTCTATACAATTCATGTTCAATGTGGCCGTTTCTTTTAAGCTGCTTGCTGGCTGACATGCTGACATCATCACCTTTAATGAGAGTAAAATAAAAAATGTTTATAATTTCCTTTGCATCAGCAAATATATTTTCTCCACGACTAAATAATAACATATTTAGCTGTATAATGATATAAATTCTTCACACCAGTGAATAATAAAAAGAATTCACTCTCATTAGCCAATCAAATTCTATTATTATCAGAATTCACGCTAAAATGAATTGAAATGAATAAATCAAATCGTCTCTTTAAAACGTCAAATACCCAAGAACGCAAAT
>CAJUYG010000715.1:84278-95175 GCA_910591675.1 Galerucella calmariensis | reverse complement strand
GCCGATAAAAAGGGAAATTGCAGAGAAAAATACTGATTAAATGTGTAATTTTTCAATAAATAGTAGATATTAAATTATGACTTTGATTGAAAAAAAAGGTTAGTAGCTGCCGGCTTAAGATTGATTGTATTTGGGTTGTCAATATTTTTAATGTTTTTTCCACCAGTTCCATGAGTATAGGCAGATTCTTTAATTCACCGGTGGATCTACAAATCGACCAGCGCTGCGTTTTTATATTCATTGGTGAATTGTAGATTGAAGAAATGACGCGTTCATTTATTACTGTTGCATCAACCGAAATTGCAAACCACTCCACCGTTGACCGTGTTATCGGGGTGGTGGAGAAATTTGGTGGTTAACAAAATCACAGCCTAACCTCAAAAAACCAACGATTATTTGAAGCGGTCAAAGAAATGGACGAATTAACAGAAATAAATTTAAAATGTGGTAACAAGGTATTGACGGCGCTATATATTAACAGCGTCAGAAATTGAAAAAATTTCAAGAAGAACTATCAGATCAACTGCTACTCCGAGATCTACAGGCTGAAATAACTAGAACACTTTTCAAAGTAATTTCATTCATTTAGTAAATTTTTGCTAATAACAAAAATCAACTTAGAAATAGATTGTCAGTGGTAAGATGATTTAAACAACAACAACTGCGTTTTTTATGTGCCACTGTTGACTCTAGCATGTCATTGCAGCGGAGACTGACGTCATTCATTCAATGGTGAATAAATCATGGAAAAAAACGTGCCTTATATCACATAAAAAAATTTACACTTCATTAGTTTAGAAAAATGGACCTAAAGAACACAAAAAAATCATAAAAAGTATATTAAACTATTACCCCATTTGAAGATTTGTAAAATTTTGTGGACAGTGTATATATGCTGATTAAATTTACTGAAATCTCGTAAAAGTTGGATTGGACAATAACCATACGTTATAGTTGTAGTGCATGTTGTTGATACTGTGATTTATTTCATCCTAATAAAATGAAGATGGTCTTTTAGTTCATTTAAATAGCAGAGACCGTTCACTAAGAAGCAACAACTACTTCCATGGCTATATTCCTCGTCAGATATTGAATTACACTTCTAGGTTAAACACGGTTAGGCTATCTACACGATATAACCAATCATTCTGGTTTGTAATTAGAAGGGACACCATCACTTGTAGATCGGTTACGGCGTATTTGCGCCTCATCAGTTCAAGGTAGATATCATTCATGTTAAGATTCCGATAACATGGTTTGTGGTTAACAAACCGAAATTCTATACTGACAAAAAACCATTTCGGTTTTGTAGTTATTCACTCAATTTCCGTTCCCTGTAAAAAATGACATTCTTGTTATTTTCAAATTTATCTGGAACGTGACTTCTCAACTTTAACATATAATATAAATACTGCAGAATTGTTAATTAATGAAAGTACAGTTTGAAACGTAAAAAATGAAAAGTTTTGTTATCCTATCTTTTATTGGTTTATTCACTTTTCGAATAATCTCCTGCCAATCAGAAGATCCAGTTGATGAATCTACTGTAAAGGTAGAACTAAGAAGATCGATCTGGAATGAATACAGTTAAAGATGAATCTCAGGAAATTGCAGATAAAATAAAAAATATCGTGATAAATTGTACTTTTGGTTTTGCCCCCGATGATCCACAACCCTTGCCCTTTCTTAAGCAAGTAATTAATTCTTTAAATTATTTTCACTAAGTAGCTTTAATCCAATAGTTTTTACACATATTTTTCACTTGTAAGTATTTTTAATTTATACCCAATGTAACCACATCGAAATGACAATTAACCCCCTAAAAAAAAGAAGACTTATCCATACCAAGAAAACGTAAATAATTTATCCCTTCTAACTTTATAGGAAGTAAACACAAGTACATACTTTCCTTCCTCTTATTTCAACTATGCTCTATTAAACTACATCCTGCGGGAGAAAAAGTGGTGCGAATAACTATTTTTGTACGAATGGCAGATTATTTATAATTTATCACAAGATTCAGAAAATTGAAAATAGTTGTCCACAAACCCTTTTTTATGTTGAATTGAGTGGAAATAATTTTGTCATTTGGAATTTATTTGAAAAATTCACATTTTCGGATTAGAGAGCTATTTATCGAAGGAAAGGGCCAAACGTTGTCAGCTTTACAAAATCATATCATGTAAGAAAAAATGTTCGCTAAGACTAACTGTCTTATTAATAAAAATTTCTTACTCCGCCCTTACTCTTGGATTAGTCAGAGACTAGTTACTCTGAGACTATCGTAGGTTTAAAGAAGTAATACAATTGCTATTAATAAACTCACGACCTTAGGACATAAAACAGACAGGAAGGAGTCTTGTCACTCATTAGCTGAATAAGAAAATGCGACGGAAGTCGCCATTTGCAACACCCTAATTATGACTCATTTGTGAAGTTGACGTTTACTGGCGTAGATTGTAGGCACGTTTTTTTTACATTATTTATTCACCATTGGTTGAATAACGTCACGTCAGTCTCCGCTGCAACGACATGTTGGAGTCATCAGTGGCACATAGAAAAACGCAGTTATTATTTAAATCATCTGACCACTGACAATCTATTTCTAAGTTGATTGTTGTTATTAGCAGTTCATCTGATAGTTCCACTTGTAATTTTTTCAATTTCTGACGCTGTTAATATATAGCGCCGTCAATACCTTGTTACCACATTTTAAATTTATTTCTATTAATTCGTCCATTTCTTTGACTGCTTCAAAAAAATCGTTAGTTTTTTAGGTTAAGCTGTCATTTTGTGAACCACCAAAGTTATCCACCACCTCGACACAACGGTGGAATGGTTTGCAATTTTGGTTGATGCAACAGTAATAAATGAACACATCATTTCTTTAATCTACAATCCACCAATGAATATAAAAACGCAGTTGGTCGATTGGTGGATCTACCGGTGAATAAAAGAGCATGCCTTGTTTATATAGTTTTTTTGGTGAAAATAAGTTTAAACGAAAGTATTATCAGAAGTATATTATTCTATATTCGTATTTTCATTGCTCCTAGACAATATTGTTTGTTTAGGACATAGGACAACCTATAGTTTTATATTTAATACATTTCAATAAGCTACAATTTTAAAATTTCACATATCCCATACCCTATACAAACAGTACGCCACTGTCAAAACGGAAACGACTATTCGCCATTTGCAACCTCCTATATTTGGACGCAAACTTATTTGGTAAATGCTCCTTCCTGTCTGTTTTATTTTCTAAGACTCAGACTAAGGAGATAATAGTTACTCCTTCCTTATTACTGGGTTTGGACATGACTTAAGGAAGATTCACAGTTTTATGGAAGGAGTTGACCAATAAAGTGACGTTATGGTGACAGATGTTCTGTTTTTTATTGTGACAGGTGTCAGTGCTCTGTTCATTCATTTCAAAAAAAGATATCAACTAATTATCTCTCAGTTTGTATTTTGTGTTAAAAGTAGTATTTCCGAATTTTCTTTACGTTTTTTTATTGTTCATAGTTATATATATTTAGTATGAAATCTGTTAAAAAACTCACTCACTCACTCACATTGAAGGAATCAAAAAAAGGCGTGCTGAGGAGGTACTCCGAGCTTAAACTACCCATTTCCTTGGATTAAAATTACCACCAATGTTAGTCCCAGACTAACCTCGGAGTAGCCTGTTCCTTGTCTAATATGAGTTTATCTACCAAGTGGTCATTGAAGTTACCAAACTTAAAAGTGATATGTCACTATTTTTGTTACTGAAACGTACGATTTTCTCTGAGCAGTGGTAATTGACATTTTCATTTCTCCGATACAACTAGCAATCGGAGATCGGATGACGGATCTGTGGAAATCTACCTTCATTCGGATATTTAAATATTGGGTATTAATTTGGGATGAATTATGATTTATTCCAAAAAAATCTGCGCCCGGCAGATGTAAAACTTAATGAAAAAAATAGTAATTATAATCATTATTGTCAAGATTTTTTCCGCAATTAAATTAATGAAAATTTACTAAAACTACTTTGGGTGGGACAATATAGCAAATTTTCAATTTGAAAATATCGAATGTTTGTAATTTTCAAATCTAAACTATATTTTAGAAGAAAGTGATTTGCTATCTCGTTATTCTTTTTTCACAATAAAAGAAGAGTGTTTAAAACCAAAAGATCTGTGTTCAAAGCCAAATACCAAATATCTAAACAGGGTTAACGTTGGTAATACATTTAAACGGTTCTTTATTGTGATATTTTGATTAGGATTAATCACAGATATGCCCTTTTTCCATTCATTCCAACGTTATGTGTTAGAAGGACATTAACAATCGATGACGCACACCAAAAAAGGTCATTATATATGAGATCTATGTGCTTTGTTCTTTCCTCGGAATCAAAATGTAACGTTTCAGCGGGATTACGAAAAGTCTTAAAAACGACAAACGTCCGATAACGCAAATAACTATATTTATATCGATACCTCTGATCACAGAAACTAACTTTATTGTATTTTATAACTGACCCGGTAAATGTAAGCAGAAATGTGAAAGTTATCATAACCCCAAAACACAGGAAATAAACAATAAATTTATTGTGAATATGTCAAATTAGATAACAATAATAGTATACATAATAATATTAAACTTATTATCTAAATTAACTTTTATATTTCTGGAAGTGGAAATAAAAAAAAATAAAAAATGATAAAACATTCATTTTCAATACGCTTCTCTGCAACGACCTTTACGATCGGCTTTAAATCCTTCTGGACAATTGGTCCTGACACTACCTATAAGACTTCTTCCATCTGTTACACCTGCGACTACCTCCTCGCTACTATCAGGAGCTGGAGTTGCGTCTGAAATTTTTCTCATATTAATTGATCAATTATTATTGTAGGAAATTGAGATTGAAATTTTCAAATTTACAAAAAATTTGGCATCAATTATTATTAACATTCACCTTTCCAGCTCTACAACTCAAAAATTGTTGATTGGAGGATGTTTGCTCAAAGGAACTTTTTTTAGCAAATTTAATTCCCTGCAAAAGCTATATACTCTTTTTTTTTAATTTTTCAATACCTAAAACTCGAGTTGGAACCAAAAAAATGTATATGGGAAATCGAATTTTTGAATGAGAAAAGCCTGTAATTGTCTAATTTTCTTTCCCAACGAGAATATATATTTCTCTTCTATAAATTATCAGATTTTCGAATGGGCAAAGATTATCGGCTAAAAATGAAACACCCTAGTATCCACTGGTGCCAAAATGTATAGCACCATGATATATGACCATCTTATTAACGTTTCTATATCTGTTATCAAAGACGTTGGACTCGTTTACGGGAAATCCTAACACAGTTGTCGCATGCCTAAACTATCAACTTATAGCTTAGCATTCCTCATTTCAATCTCTGGGATCCTTATGCTACAGTAGTACAGTTGGCAGAAGCAAACGTGAGCCCTTGTGGGCGTGTTCATGTCGCTGTAGTTGTATTTTTGTAGTAACAATTCGATATTTTGAATCGATAACCAAATATCGATACCATAAATGTCAACTGTTATGAGATATGTAACCAAAGTCAAACTTGCTAAAAATGTAACTCTAAATATTAATAAAAAAATTTATATTGGACCAAAACTAAAACTACCGTTTGCCCTAAATGTCTATATTTTCAAATTACATGACTGTATTAATGTCATGAAAAAGAAGGGTCAAGTTTCTATGGAAAGCAACAAAATATGAACTGGTTATAGTCCAGTGTTGCCGATGCAAAAATGAAAATTATCCGAACTTACTATTCAAATTATCAGAATTTGTCAAAATTACCAAAAGGACACATTGGTTATCTAAATAAAGTCTTCGACCCCAGTCAATATGGAAAATCCCCGAAAACAATAGCCATTTTATATATCCCTTCTACAAAATATTCGAAAAACTATTGGATCCAAATTAGTGAAATTGTCTTAAAATCGGATAAACATCCTCGCATTGACAACACTGATACAGAATGAATAAAATGATGTATGTTGATGAAATCACTCGGTCATATTATTTCGATTATATTTAACAATTACTAATGGACAATCGTTAACATTGGCTCTTGATTGGCTGCTTGTGATGACCTTATTTTAGTTCGCATATTTTCCGGGGCTCATGTTTGGTTCTGACAACTGTATAGTATACACCGAGGTGGTGAAGATAATTATTATTGATCGAGCACCAAGATGATTTCGCGATGGGCTTCGCCCCGAGCGGAATAAGGTGCGAGGTTTATAAATGTCTTCAACACCATGGAGTATATACAATTACTAGCCAAATTTAAGACAAAAATTGAAAATAATTCACAAACGCACCACGAGAAGCGTTTACTCCGTCGTCTGACTGACAATTACACTGTTAGTTTTCGATATATCATGAACGTACTCGTTATCTCATCAATCATTTTTGGTTGAGCGCGAATTTTAAACTAATGGCATTTTTATTCAAATAATTTTATCTTGATAGGTAATTCCAAGCAGCAAATATGTTAAAGACAATTTCCTGGGTGTACAAAATTATGTTGCACAAGTTTTTGTTGAACTACTCAAAATATTTGAATTTGTCCATTATTGACCTAGGTTAATAATAGAAATTATCAACCACTAATAGAGAAATTCAATTTCTCAGTTGGTTAGAAGAAGCAATAATTGTTAATTTTACAGCTAGTAGTGGAAAAAAATTAATATCTATTCCTAGCATGTGCTACAGTAGCAACAATTGTCTATTGCATAAACTTTCTGAAACTTCAGTTCTGAACTGATAGAAATTTATAGAGTATGGTCAAAAGATGCATGATACATTATATTTTTTAATGTTTTATTTTATACGTACCTAAAAGTTTCTTCTTTTTCCTAGATTTTTCCTCACTATCTTCATCTTCGTCAGAATAATCATCATTTAAGTTTTTACGTTTGGATGAATGACTTTGTGACGGTTTTTTGTGATGAACTCGAACAGTGGTTGTAGAAGTAGTGCTAGTTGTACTACTGGCAACTGTTACGCTATTTTGTTCAGGTCTAACGTTTTCTCTGGCACCGGGTTCTTGACCTGATGAAGGTTCATTTGGTTTGTTCAAGATAGTTCTACCTCCTGGTCCTTGTTGACTATTATGTATTGTTGGTTTTGGTTTCTCAACTTGTCCAGGAAATACGATTGCATTGGGAGAAGGAGTGTTTGTTTGTGATTCATTTGGCTGGAGATTATTTTTATGCTTTGTATTTTGACCTCCTTCGGCTTGGTGGAAAGTTTGACTATTATATCCATTATTACCTAGGTTATTACCATTACTGGAATACTGACCACCAGTAGTTTGTCCATTAGTTTGTGCATTAGGGATATTTTGACCATTATTTCCATAACCGGTTTGTCCATTATTTCCATAGCCAGATTGTCCATTGGGAGAATTTTGACCTTGACCGATTAGGTTTTGGTTATCAGGAACGGGTTTTAGTAGACCATTATTCGAAGATTGGTCTAGAGAATTTGTTGGGCCAATGTTTTGGCCTGAAAAAAAAAACTGTAATCAATAAAAATCGTAGCAGACCAAGATATTAAAAATGGGACATATGTGTAAGTGATGGGAGACGGATTCATACATCACGTTTAGGAACAACTTAGACATTGGATGGTATTAATAAAAATCAGTATTTACTTATAAGTACTTACTTGTAAGTATAAGTATCAGCATTAAGTAAATACTGAAATGTATATTAAAAAAAAAGCTGATACTTAGAAATATCTACTGATTATTCTCAAGTATTTTCTCATTTAGTCGAAATTTATTTACAAGAAAAGAATACAAAAAACTAATGTTAAAACTTTTTCAAATCAGTTCACCTACACTTGAATACAAACCTGAAAGAATTTACTTTATTCATCAACCATCATGTCGTTCGTTTCGTCTTGAAGTGAAGAAAGTGGCAATGAGAGTATTGTTTCAAAAACTAAAGAGACGGATTAAACATTTGTGGCCAAATTCGTTCGGGATAATCCTATTATTTTAAATAAAGGGAAAACTCCCGCAATAAATAAAGGAAAACAACACGTCTTATCCACGCTTAAACAACATTATGAAAGTAAGTTATCATGCCTTATCATAAAATGTTACTATGAAAATGTTGAGGATAATTTTGGAAAACCTACCGATTTCAGAAAATTATTAAAAAAAATTAATAACCTGAAGGCGGTAGTAAAAAAAAACTGATGCCAACATAACTGGGAATAGAAAGATAAAGCCAAGGGCAGCAGAACAATTCATGTACACGGAACTACAGGGGACGAGGAGTGCAATCCTATTCTCAACAAAATATCTGGTAAAATAATTAATTTTTATTATATGTATATAAGCTATAGTCTGTACAGAAAGTACGAGGAGTAATAAATCATTCATTTAAGTAGATTTCATAGACGTACCAAAATATATTTTAAGAGGGTATACCGTAAGGTACATTTTGTATTGAACGAATGAGTTGCAGCTATGCTAAAGAATATACGATTTAGGTCAGAGGTAACGGGATGTACTAATTTTAATAAAAAAAAGTGATAGAGGTACATAAATTTTGGTACGTTTGATAAAGAAAGGCAACACAGTTTATTCATAATAGAAAACAAACCAATCTGTAACAATAATCATTTTATATATTTTTGTATATATGTGTGTATAAATGCTGGATATACAGTTTCCAAATCTTGGCAGGTTTGCAGCCACCATCTGGAAAAGGAAAAAGACTTATCATTGTCCATGTTGGAAGTTCTGAAGGTTTTGTTGATGGTGGATTATTAACTTTTATTTCAAAACGCACGGGGGACTATCACGAAGATATGAATGGGGATGTCTTCGAGGAATGGTTTGTTCAAATGTTGGATCTGATTCCAAAAGGGGCTGTTATTGTTATGGACAACGCAAGTTACCACTCACGGTTACGAGAAGCATTGCCCACAAGTCGTTGGCGTAAAGCAGAGCTTTTGGAGTGGCTTATTTCGAAAAATATTAAGTTTCCAAAAGATCCACTAAGGAAAAAACTTTACAGAATTGCAAAAATGAACAAGAATAAATACAAAACCTACATTGTAGAAGAAATGGCTTCTTCTCGTGGTATATCAGTTCTTCGACTTCCCCCTTATCATTGTGAACTTAATCCCATAGAATTAATATGGGCTCAGGTAAAGGGGGAAGTAGTAAAAAAAATACTACTTTTAAAATAAACGATGTGAAATTGTTTGAGAGTGCTGTAAGTCATGCTAGTAAGGAAAATTGGACAAACTGTATCGAGCATGTTATCAAAGTAGAGGCAAATATGTTGAAAATTGACAATATTTGTGATGATTTAATCGACCCCATTATTATTAATGTCAACAACGATTCTTTATCTTCCGAGTCGGATATAGAATAAAATGTAAGTAATAAATGTATTCCAATAATTATTTCTTTTCATTTTTTATTATATTATAATTTAAAACGTATTTTTTTCCCAAAATACACACCACTGCATTGCGTTATTGCTTATCTGCTAATCCTTTAACAATGAAGAAACCCTAAATTTTGCTACAACTGAAACAAATACGGGGTCGATCTACCTGGTTTTTAGATTTACGGAAGAAATGTAATTTAAAGTAAGAGATTTATCAAAAATTTCATGGTGCTCCCTGTAAAGGTTTTGCATACTTAATTAGGGTTTATTACTCCTCGTGCTTTCTGTACAGACTATAGTGTGATATTTCGTTTCAGGACATGTTGCAGTTGTCCCTTCTGACGAACAAAAAGAAAAACAGTCCGATGAAGTGGCAGGTCCGTCAGTCGCTTCAGTGGCCCCTTTAACACTGCCACCACCGTTACCTGCATGTCCAAAGCGACAAAAAATTATAGTACAGTACGAAACGGAGGAAACACGTATTTTAAGCACCATGGAACTACAAAGATTGATGCTTTTGAAGCAACTGCATGTTCTAAACCTTAAAAAGGCGAAGCTGGAGAAAGAGTTCAATAAAGACCATGTTGTAAGAGAAGGAGAGAAAAATTACACTTTTTTGTAATTAAATATGTATTTTCAATTTAATAAAAAGTATCTTAGTTATTTTTATTGGCGTAAATAATTGTAGCTAAACGGTTTCGTATGACTTGACCTTCCCTTCGAAGTTCAATAAGTCCAACAGGTTCTTCTTTTTCATCTTGCCACACTTTCGGGGTTGGAACGATACAATTTCACATAATCTTCTCGTCTGATTTTATAAACTTTTGGAGTTTTTGCACGACAAACATTTTTTGAACAAATAGGTATACACTTTCAGCAAGAACTATCAGCATACTCAGAAGCAGACTTAAAAATTTATAAGAACATACTTAATTTAATAAGTATAGCCTATCGTATATTAATATAGATTTAAGTAAGAACCAGTCAGCATAAGCACAAACTTATACTCTCTCAGTACATACTTTAAGTATCAGTTTGTACTCAAACTTTAATAATATACTTTTCAGTATTAACTTTTATGAAACCGTGAGTATTAAGTATCTACTGATTTTTATTAATACCACCCATTGAATTGTTGCTCCATGTTCTTAATGCCAACAGGCTTTTCAGTATTATTTATTATTTTCATTGCTCAGCTCGATATTATTTTGTAAAAGTATGTCGTGTAATCTTTGGATTAGAATTTCTGTTGAAAAAATGATCGAAAGTGCGGAAAGTAAACGCGTGTTTAGAACGTGACAACGCAAGCCCTTCTTAGTGACATCTAACTACCTTGAAAATTACAGACCGGTATTCTAGTAAGATTTTCCGAATATTAAATATTGCGCTATCTTGCTGTGCGGTTATCTCTCAATACCTGACCTATAAGGTT
>CAJUYG010000715.1:62961-79278 GCA_910591675.1 Galerucella calmariensis | reverse complement strand
AACGTTTTAATAAAAACAAATTCTTGGATTATTCACTTTTGAAAGAGAAAATCGCAATTGAAAGTACCAAAAATCCGCCATTTTTTTTATTTGACAATTTTTGACAATTTTGTCTTGATATCGGATGGTCACAAATTTAAGAAACAGCGGTGAATGGGCAATGTTGCCAGCTTCCATTTCCCTAGCTCGTTACGGCTTGGAAATAACACCAAGATTTTAGATTTACATTTTCTCATATAACACCGATGTATACTTACTATCTTTATGATCTAAAATGTACATATTGAAAATGTACTTTATATAGTTTTCATAAAAGGATCGAAAAACCTCAGTCATGTGGAATACAAATTATTAGCCACTTTTTCGAGAAGGGAAAGGGAATAAACATGTATGTATATAGATAGACATGAATATAAAATGATTTTTATTTCATATGATGTTTTCCAAAAAGGGGAAGGTAAGTCAGTATGCTAATCAATGAATTTTATAATTCAAAGATCTGGATTGATTGATATCGCGAGCGCGCCGTGTCGGCGTTTCGCAATTCGCGCGCGCGAATTGCGAAACGTCGACCCGGCGCGCATTCATGTGAAATACAAATTATTAGACACTTTCGAGAAGTGGAAGAAGGGAAAAAAATATCATAATTTAACAAATACCGATTCCCGACCAACTGACACAGATCAAAGTGTAACTAAAATATCATTAAATACGGAGCAAGAGAATAAGAAAAAAATTGTTAACCTAACTATTATATAAATATGATTATAAATGCAAATAATTTTATACTGTGATATATTTATGTAATCTATTACAATGTATTCAGCTGAAAGAAAATTAAGACAATTTGACAACGCCGTTAGGAAGTGTCACCTGATCCTAATTTGTGAACCTAGGATATCTAGACATAAGCTCTGACATAAGATTTTAGTGTGCAATTTTATAAGCTTAAGTATGAAACGAAAATATTTATGCTTACGAATATTTCTAAAAATTGGCAAAATTTAACTATTTTCTTCCGGTTTTTTGTGTGAAACAGACTGACATTTAGTTCAAGATAATAACCTTTACTATTTAAATTGAAAATATTTATCGTGAAAATATTATATTAGTGTTGAAAAAGTACAATTTTTTGAACTAAAATCGTGATTTTTGAAGTAATTATTACTGGATGATCCAGCGAAATTTTTGTTCTAATCTGCTTTATTTAAGGTAAGCTTTTAAACAAATCTAAAATTAACATAAAATTCCGAGGGTCGCGAAGTCGACCAGAACCAAACTTCTCTCTATCTGCTTCCACGCCTATTCTTTGGATTTCCAAGTTGTACCATCTGTTCTTTAATTCTTAATTACATTCTTCTGTTTATTGGCCAGTTTTGAAAGTAAATTTACTTTCTTCTAGAGTGAAATTGCTTCCTCGTTTTTAAATATTAATCTCCATCTAAATTAGGCTTTTACAATACACACGATTCACAAGTACAGAATAGGAGTACAATATTATACTATCAGACAGGAGGGCATCAAATATAATTTACAAAACATAACTAAGTTCAGTTGTCACTGATGTCAGCCCTAAAATTCCTGTTCTATGGTATATACGGACTATCTACCAGTTATTTGACTTATCTGCCAGTTGCAACCAGAAGAAATCTGTCTTTCACTTTAACTGTCAAGAACTATCTCATAAATAAATTGCAATTGATAAACCGGCCACAAGTGATAAGTTTTTGTTATGTAATAAAATAATACTGAGATTTTTTTTAATTTACCTGGTTGGGCAGAGCATGGATCAGTACCAACATTATGGGTATGTGGAAATGGTTTCGAGCCAATTTGGTGAAGCTTGCAGCCAATTTCCGCTCCTTTATCCTTTATTTTATTTATTGTATCGAAAAAAAATTGAGGTCTTGATTCTACTTCGTAGATCACGAAAATACTTAAGATAAAAAAACAACCACTTTTGAACTTCATTTTATTCAAAATGAAACTTTATAAGTGCACGTTATAAGTGTTGATTGTTAAAACTGGAATTATTCCTAAGGTTTAATAGTTTATCAAAAGTTCAAAAGAATATATTTAAAAATTATCGTTGAACTGAAGATAAAGAGTTCTCGAAATGTCAATTATTATAAATATATGGATAACGAAATATACAATATTTACGAAGAACTTTTTTAAGAATTGAGCTTTGAATGTCAAGACTATTCTTCCATACAGAGTGTCTTATAATGATTGTTCTCAAACAAAAATATAAAAAATGTTATGTTTCAACTGTGTAGGTATTATTGGTTAACAAGCTAGAAGTCGAAATATAAAGATAGATCTCTTTACAGTACCAATTTTGGTTTACGTTTATCGTTTTTATCCAGGGGCCGTATTCTCAACAAGTGAGCTTTTTGACGTATACGCATCAAAACGAGTGGTTCATGTGTGAGTACTTTTTTGAAGTGGTATTCTTGACGACCATTCGTTTTTTGGAACGTATACGCTTGATAATGTGCGATCATAACATCCGGCATCACTGCAACATCTCACTAATTACAGAAATTGGTTCGTAAATTAACGTTTTGTGAGCTTAAATTCAAAAACTGACAACCGGCAAAGAGAAAGATTATCCACATTTTTGATTTACAGGAAATTAGGGAAGACTTAATTTTATGTATGATGTCTCATCGAGATAAAAAAAGTGAAATGACCGACTGCCAGAAAAATAACATTATTGAACAAAGCTCGGATCTTCAATTATTGGTAAATTTTCGAATAACTTTACATTCAAAGATACCGAAAGGAAATGATAATTAATTAATTCAATCTAATTACCAACCTAGAATATTATATTTCCGAATTACATTTTTCATTACATTTTTTTTATCGCCTTCTGTGATTGAAATAAGTAGTAAAATAAAATTGAGTTTTTATATTATTTATTTATTGTTTCTTTGATTTCTTTGATGAATGGAAATAAATAAGATTTCCTTAATAATACCATATCACATTTCTTTATTGCTTCTTATCTTTTGTTTTTTCATAGTTAAATACAGGATATATTTTTTTTATGAACCACGTTCTTAAATGAATTTCTGAATTTCTTAAACACTTGTAAACCGAATAACTGTAGATATCCTGAATTTTACATAAAAAAAAGAATTTAACTATTGCTGATACAATGTATCTTTCTTAGCACTTAGTACCTGGAACTTAGTACCTGAGACTTTGTAACTGCGACGTCGTACCTGCCACTTCGTACCTGCCACTTAGTACCTGCTAATTTTCCGGACGAAGTAGTTTCTATGAGGTAGAGACATCTCAGACACGTAGGACCTGTCCGAAGAAAATATCTAAGGAAAGTAAAACAACGTGCTTTAACAAACAACAACAATAATTTTTTTATTCTACTGTGATATTAATTTTAAAGTCATTATACAACTTGTAAATTCAACAACGTTGTTCATATTCCTTCCCTTCCAACATTTCCAGGTTTGTTGATAGAGAGTTGCGAGGTGAAAAACAAGTCGACTAATATTATTCAGGGTGGCGCCCACTTACCTTTCTTGATTAACTTTAATTACATTCCTTAACTTGATTTATTAACTT
Organism: Galerucella calmariensis; assembly: GCA_910591675.1. Classification (NCBI taxonomy): domain Eukaryota; kingdom Metazoa; phylum Arthropoda; class Insecta; order Coleoptera; family Chrysomelidae; genus Galerucella; species Galerucella calmariensis. Next base: position 75,684 of record CAJUYG010000715.1, on the reverse strand, counting down.
ATTAAATTCATTTAGTTTCTTAACTTCATCTATTATCTCATTAACTTCAATATAACTTCAATAACTTAAATAAAGTAGGATTACCCGCGAACCGGTTAGACTACTCCCTGAACTGATATTAGTTTGGTCTCCGAATTCACACCTGAGGTGCTCTTCACATTGGGTCGCCGTTGCAATTTATCTTGCCTTATTATTTCAAATAAATAATAGGTATAGTGTATCTAATGTCAATGTGATGACCTTGAATTGTATTACATATTTTATGCAGGTTAATTTTAATCCACTATATTAATTTGAATTACATTTGAAAAGCATTATTTCTTAATATTCGAATTTATAAAAGAATTTTATGCACGCCATTTTGCGGCTTTTCATTCAAAGGGATTAAAAATATGGGTCATCACATTAACAATAGTTACACTATAACAAAGATCACCATGAAGAGAGTATCTCACAAGTATTTGAAAACTGAAAGTGAAAGTACCTGTGCGAAAGTTCTCGTTCCTAGGTTGTCGGTAAGCTTCGCTTGCAAAACGAGCAGTCAAGTCTCGCTTACAAAACGAGCAGTCATCCTGATGGACGAGTGCGCAAAGTGTTTTTTCAAGACCGACCAGAAAATATACACATTCTGGACAATTTTTCGTCCAGAAAATGACGTTTTGCCGATCAAGACCGGAAAATGTACGTCAGGGAGCCACATGTATATTATCCATTTTTTGCACAGCTTAAATAATGGAAATGTAGGCCATATAGGTTAACTGAACGGATATGATTTCATATACATCCTAGAACGTATATGAAATCCACCAATCAGCATTCGCGATTAGTACCCCGTCAATCATCTTGTTTTCAATTTAAAAGAAACGTCAAAACAACTTGTCAAAAAAGTCTCTCCTAGAAGCACTGGATCAAGAATATTCACTTACAAAAATGAACTTAAATAAAATAATCCGTACAAATTAACAACAAATACTGAAAACAGAATGAAATGGGTATTTAGATGATGTCAGATAGACGTCAGATTTTATAAAAGTATGTAATATATCTGACATACCTCGGTGGTCGAGTGGTAAGCGTGCCAAGCTCTCACGCAATAGACCAGGGTTCAATCCCCGCGAGGAAAACTTTTTTTAATTGTTAATTTCATATTTAAATCATTATTCTGCTCGATATTGATAACGACATCAGGTAGACGCTTGAAATATTTAGCAGAATATTCATTATTATAGATAATGGTAAGGTACCCTTCGTGCAGGAGTCCGACTGGCAACATCTACTTATAAGAGCATCGCATATTTAAAAAGGGAAACCGTAGCATTATACAAATTGTACATTTAAGAACTGTACGTTCACCACATAAAATTGGATTGGTAAAATTATTAATAAAATTGTTGAAAAATTTTTATTTGAAGTTACAGTTTATTAAAATGTTCATTTTCTAGATTTTTTCTTAAGTGGGTCGTAGAAAAAATATACTGTTTGACTAGTGTGGATCGAACGATTGAGCACTCCGCCTACGGCGTCGTGCTCAAAGTTCGTCCTCGTGCGATATGGCCTTCATATCCACACTAGTTGCACAAACTATACTATTTGCCGGTCCTTGACGTCCATTTTGTTTCCATTTTTCCAATCACTCTCTTATAATACAATCTACCTTGATTTCGTTACTATGGTAACCACGTTTCGATATATTGTCGAGTGATGACAGTTCGTTGATTTTTAATTTGTCGTTTATGTCAAACTTATCATTTTAACTGGTTTTAGTTTTTTAATCACTTTGTTATAAAAAGTAAAATAAATAATTGAATGTCCGTCTTAAAAAAAAATATTGTACGTCACGCACCCGAAAATTAGTGTTTTTCAGGTCTCACCAAGCTTCCAGGACTTGCCTACGGCTCGCGGAATCTGCTTGTCTCGACCTGAAAAACACTACTTTCCGGTCTTGTAACGTAAATTACTATTCCGTTTGTCGAATGGGTTTGAAATAGGATGACAAGTTGGGGAAATAGTTGCCCAGTATGGGCTATCAAAATATTGTAGATCCCAAAGAGGTCACATGCAAAACGGCTATACTTGGCAGTTATGGACCAAACATTTTTTTCAGCGCTTCCTTTTCAGCACACTAACATTCTCTCACAGGCTTTAGAGATTCCATCGATTTGTTTAAGAATTTTTTAATTTTGTTTGAGTTTCTGTTACAGAAATTTTATCATCGATGGATATGTTCTACAGAATTTATACTCTGCATTTTTATTTTCTTAACTGCATGGGTTTAGTATTTGCATGCTCAAGCTTGAGAGTAGCAGGGGTTGGTAAAGTGTTTATATGTTAATATTAAAATATTTTTACCTACGACCCCCCCTGTAATCAGTCAATAACACACAGTCGGTATCAATGTAATGACGTCTATTATTACGCACTGTAAAAAAACGCATAGCTGTAAAGTAAATCGCACGGCTTCCCTAGCAACATCTTAGCAACTGTCAATAGACGTCAACATTTTATTCAAAATTTACTATTTGAAAACATTCAATACGGCCATGTTTAACTATGAAACGCCCAAAGGGATAAGTATATGTAGTGATTATAATTGAAAAATGGACTTTCGATGCGTAAAATGCTTCTTACCACACACGTTACGTAATATACTCTTATACTGTGTAATTTGTGTTTTATATTTACTGATTGTATATATTTGTTCCTGTTTGTATATTTTCATTACTGCACTTTGCTAGTAAAGACAAACTTCTGACAGAGTGCATCCGGTAGAAAACATCCTGTAAGCCGGTGTGGAATATTTTCCACATGTATCCCAAATTGATGGTTCACGATTGACTTTTTCCTGCACGGATGCACGCATTACCACACTGTGCGAAAGTGCTCGTTCCTAGGTTGTCGGTAAGCCTCGCTTGCAAAACGAGCAGTCAACCCGATGGGCCAGTCACATTATATTATGTGGGTTAGAAGAAGAATCTATCAGCATACGAAGGAGTATTATCTATGTTCAAGAATTAAACTTTTAAATGATTTGAATAGTTTTTACAAATTGACAGAGAAGTTAGCAACTAAGGGTAACACCACATTTGTCTGAATTATCGACTCAAAATCCACTGGTATATGTAAAATTTTCACCTGAATCGATTGCCGAAGATTAAAACGTTCTATCTATCATATTAATCGAGTTATGAGTGTCTTTAGATTTTAAAAGTGAATTTTCGAAAATTTCATGAGTCCATTTGGAGGCGAAGGAATGATTTTATACAAAAACGGACTGTGGCAGTCAATTTCATGTCGCATAAAACCCTCTAGACGAATTTTGGACATTTTTTATGTCGAAAACTTTGAAGCAAGGGGTAGATAGGTATGGAAATATTGAAAGGTAAATACCACGAGTGCTTCAAATTTTATCGATAATTTTTTCTTTTTCACGAAAACTTGTTTATTTGGCAAAAATATAAAAAAACCGATTGATAAAATCCGTTAGAACGAGGGATTTTATCTTAATTCGGTTTGTTTGAATGTTTTTGCCTCAAATAAACAAGTTTGAGTGATGAAAATAAAAAATTATGTGATAAAATTTGAAGAGCGAGCTGTATTTGGGAAGATTATTTTTTTCATCAATTGTGGAGTGGAATTTTGTATTAAATGTTCTCTTGGGTGATGGCACTCAATCAGTTTGTGTTCATTTTTCAATAAACTTCGAAGCACTTTTAGTTGAAAATAATGACAATGATTGGCTAGAATCATCTATTGCTATTGGCTAAAACCACCAAAATGTCAGATATTGACAAGTAAAAAAAATAATCAATATAAACTGGTTTCCGCTAACTTCCTAATTGCTCAGAATTACCGAGTTTTAAATAGAAAACAGGAGCATAAATATTTTTTAGTTCGCTCTCCAAATGCCGCCTCAAGCAGACGCCTGCCTGCTTCATAGTACCGCACGCCCCTGGGCTGCACAGCCATGGTGAGTTGAGATTCCGAAGTAAAATAGCTGGAAATGCGTGGCAAATTCAGTGAGTTCAAAAACTCTATTGGATAATTTACAGATTCGTTAGCTTTGCCAACTGTACCTTGATTTGATACCAGAGACAAACCTATGATATGATGCTACGACTTAATGAAAAAGGCTTGAGCTGGTATATCACTCTGACGATACGCGCTGGAAGCTCGATGAGACGTCGCGTCATACAACAGCAACAAAACTGAACTAACAAACCCCGCTTCCCATTACCACCGTACACTAACTACCGACAAGTAAATTCACTTCGTCGATTTATGGGTTACCGAAAATTTCCTTGCCCGTCCTATCGTCTGGCGAGTTCTGGCTAGTTTAAATCGAGTATTGAATGTTGTATTATGATAACAGACGTGTAAGGCGCCAGAGAAAAGATGTACCAAGATTTTCAAGCGTTCCGACGCAAGTGAATTTACTTGTCGGTAGTTAGTGTACGGTGCATTACGAAACCCTCCTTCATCTCTGTAGAAAACTAGGCGACAAGTAGTGGTGGAGAACTATCGATAGCACTATCGACAACTATCGATAGCACTATCGACAACTATCGATAGCACTATCGACAACTATCGATAGTATTAACTGTCGAGACGCTATCGATAGTTCTTTGTCACTATCGATAGTTCTCGATAGTTTACAAATGACAATATTGACACTTTTAAATTTACATTGATGACATTCATTGATGACGTTCATTATTCCGTTCATTTATTGTTATTTTATTATTGTTGACTTTTATCAACCAAAATGGGTAACTGGCTACAAAATAATATACTTTTTCTTAAAATAATATTGATTGTTCCATTTTTTTCAAGATTTTTAATATTCATAATAGAAGTAAAAAGGTTAAGTTAGATCTTGCATAAATTGTATTTGTATTGTTTAACTTGAAAATGTTGCATGTGTTGTTGGGATTAGTTATTTCGTAAAACATAAAATTATTCAGCAATTTAGTATTTTTCTCTTTTAGACTCTTTTGTCAATTTTGGCCTTACCTTGTTCTGATCATGTGGGCAAATGTCACTGCCAAATCATAATATCACTCATGGCCACCTTCCATCTATCATTCATGAAAGGTAATAGATTGCTATCAAAACGTAATAGGGTAATAGATATGGTTAAAAGGTAATAGATCTATTACGAACGTAATAGCAGGAACAACACTGAGTTGGATAGACACTTGTCAAAAGTTGTGCTTCTAACTTTATATTACTATTTGGGTGTACCACCAGCATTGCAGTAACTTTAAAGTGCCACTTTTATTTTATCAATTATTGTCATTTCTGATTTTTGTTTTCATGTTTTTTTATTCTGCTATTCCGTACGTGGTAAATTATTATTTGTGTTGACTATTCGAATAAAAATGATCCAATCTTTCAAAGTATAAATCTGATTGTGCTTCTCCTTTCACACTCCATTTTGGAGTTATTTGAAAAAACAGTCCTTTAATAACATGGGAAATTTTCTCAAAGACCTGATCCATCAAAAAAAGCAAATATGGTACCAACAATTACATATTCTACGATAAAACTGAAGTTAACAGAGTACAAAAAGGATTAAACAAATATATAACTAATTGTCACTGGAAGTTGTTTCTCGTTGATGGATTCTTTTCATCCATGGTTGCAAGAAGGCCCTAGCCAGTAGAAAATATAATCAATCGGTCAATTAGTGTACAACCTACAGAAAATATTCCCCACCGGCTTACAGGATGTTTTTAACCGGCTGCACCCTGATAGAAGTTTGTCTTTACTAGCAAAGTGCACTAATACAAAAATATACAAACAGGAACAGATAAATACAAACTTAACAATATAAATAAGGATATTTTGAAATTGGCATATTAACATCCCAATTTTACCACTACTCTACCAACCCATACTACACTCAAGCTTGAGCATGCAAATACTAAACCCATGCGGTTAAGAAAATAAACATGCAAAGTATAAATTCTTTAGAGCATATCCATCGCTGATACAATTTCTGTAACAGAAACTCAAACATAATTAAAAAATCTCTGAAGCCTGTAAGAAAGTGTTAGTGAAGAAGCGCTGAAACAATTGTTGCCAAGTATAGCCATTTTCCATGTAACCACTTTGGAATTCACGATATTTTGATAACCCATACTGGGCAACTATTCCCCCTACTTGTCAGCCCATACCCATTCGACAAACGGAAAACACTTAGGCACACCCGCTCCATCGGGGGATGACTGCTCGCTTTGGAAACGAGGCTTACCGACAGCATGTTTCAATTCCGCCATCTATCTCGGCACCATAGGCAAAATAAGACGTTCTGATTGGTTGCGTTGTATCTACTACTATCCACTGGCAATATGGAAATTAATAAGAATGCACGCACTCACAAAAATTCACGTACCTTCTTTATTTGTACATAACAAATTAAACATGCTGGCATTTTTAAAAAACTAAAGAACCCAGCTTTCGGATGATGTAAAAATATACAGGGCATTCTATTTAAATAAATCAAGTAATTTTTTTTGGAAATAGCTAATTTTTTTCCTCGTCCGGTACAACTGGGAGAAAATTTTAATGCTATTGGGGAAAAACTTTTTGAAATATCAAACTCATTGGTGAAACCGCACGTTTCTATCTTTTTTCGTCTAGTCAATAGTTAATCACGTTTAAAATGTGTCAATTTTATATTTTATTTGTTTTTGTATCATCTGATAATAAATGCTTATTAAAATGATGTTCTGCTCAAATAATTTATACTATCTCAATCTAATATAGGTATGTACTAAATCTTTAAAGTAAATTTTATATAAAATATTACAAATCTATTTATTTTCGTCAGTACTTAAGGGTTATCTTCTTTCCATTGTTTATGTACTATCACTTAATATAATAAATACTATTATGAACATTGCATGTGCTTATTATTTCCATAGGAAATCATACTTTAAGCTGATTTCTATTCCGCCGTCGTTCTCGGCACTCCGCTTTCAATTTCGACCACGATCTCATCACCCAACGATTATACACCCTACAGGATTGCTTATTCGCTTAAATCTTTCGTCGGTGAGTGGGAACTTGCTTACGTCACCAGTGGACCTCGACCAATTTAAAATATATTGCAATCGTCAATACTTTTCACGTTTTTCTTGTGTATTTGCAAAAAATACTAATAAATTAATTTTTTTTGGTGATATGTTATTTAAAAAATTATATTTAGTAGTATAAGTAGTTATAAAATATAAATTAACGATTGAAAAAATAACTTTGAATTGAATTAACTTGCTTATAATTTATTTTGCACAGAAAGAGAAGCAAATCTACGAGCTGTGTTTATGGGTTAATTGATGGGTAAACTCAGCATTGAAATATATTTTTTTTCTTATGGGGAAAATAAAATAGACGCCTTATGCACTGCTAAAAAATTTATTAATAAACAATTTTTTTCAATTTTTTTAAAACCTCTATCATCTCTTCTCGTATTCACACTTTTTCTCCAACCGTTTTTTTTTCTGGGATTGATAATTATTATAATTAATCCTAAAAATTATTCGAAGTTTACAAAGAAGGATTCATACAAGCAAAAATTAAAACTTAGATTACTTTATAACAAAACTGAGAACATATAAAACCATGTAATGTAATTTAGATGTTTATGCCAGAAACTAAGAAACAAAGGCATTTTTTTTAGTTTTAGCTTATATCTTAATTTCTTATTTTTTGCATGATCATTTACATTACATTTTACATGTTTCTCTGTTCTATAAGTTTTAGTTTTCAATTAATTTTTATTTTTGCTACCATGAATCCACCTTTAGTATTTGAAATGTGTACATTGAAACTTGAATCCAAAAATTTTGTATTTATACTGAAATAACGTGCTTCGCATTTATAGACTTTCTTGATTGACAATTATTAGAGAAGTTTCCTTACCACCTTTATCAATAAACAACACCTTCAAAATTGAAAAAACTGATAAAATAACGTCAAAACACACGATTAACCATAAAATTAAAAAGGTTAGGTCCAGTGATGACGTATTCGTACGACTTGAGCGAGGCGAACACAGAGTTAAATGGAAATAAGCAATCCTGTAGGGTGTATAATCGTTGCTCATCACCCACTTAACCGATACAACGCAACCAATCAGAACGTCTTATTTTGCCTATGGTGCCGAGATGGATGGCGGAATTGAAACATGCTTACCGACAACCTAGGAGCGAGCACTTTCTCACAGTGTGATACTACGTGCATCCGTGCGGGAAAAAGTCAATCGTAAACCACCAAATATGGTATACATGTGGCCAACTCAACAAGTAAAATGAAAAGCTTATCAATGTTTGTGGAAAAGAGAACCAACTTATAAGAGAAAGGAAGGGCATTTAGAAAAATGAGGAGAGACATAGCTTACCTATATGTCTTTTGAAAAAATAACCAGCTTGTGAAAGAAAGGGAGGGCAATATTTAGGGAAATGAGGAACGACATAGCTTACCTATGTCAGCAACATCATCTTTATCATCAACGACATCAAATTTAATTGGTTAGTCAGGCAAGAACCTGCAATAATTACCATCATTTTTTACGACATTCAATCTCATTATTTGTTTCGTTGGCGCTCAACGTCAATCAACATTTTGGTTTCATCTCTGAAGCCTGTAAGAGAGTGTTAGTGTGCTGAAAAGGAAGCGCTGAAAAAAATGTTAAGTCTATAACTGCCAAGTATAGCCGTTTTGCATGGAACCTATTGGGATCTACAATATTTTGATAGCCCATACTGGGCAACTATTTCCCCAACTTGTCATCCCATTCCATACCCATTCGACAAACGGAAAACACTGTGCGCACTCGCACCCCAATCTAGTTGTCTGCTCGTTTTGCAGCTGTGACTTACCGACAACTTAGGAACGAGCACTTTCCCACAGTGTGGTAATGCGTGCAGGAAAAAGTCAATCGTAAACCACCAATTTGGAATACATGTGGCTTACTTGAACAGTAAAATAAAAAGCTTACCAATGTCTGTGGGAAAAAGAACCAACATGAAAGAAAGGAAGGGAATTTAGAAAAATGAGGAACGACATAGCTTACCTATGTGTTTTGAAAAAATAACCAACTTGTGAAAGAAATGGAGGACAATATTATAAAGATGAGGAAGGACATAGCTTACCTATGTCTTTTGAAAAAATAACCAAATCGTAAAAGGAGGGGAAGACAATATTTAGAAAAATGAGGAATGACATAGCTTATATCGATGTCTTTTGAAAAATATCCAACTTGTGAAAGAAAGGGAGAACAATATTTTGAAAAATGAGGAAGGACATAGCTTACCTATTTCTTTTGAAAAAATAAACAACTCATGCAAGAAATGGAGGAGAGACAGCTTTTTGAAAGGTTTTGCAATTAAGAAAAGTAACCCCTCGTAGATGGAAGTTTGTCCCCCGTAAATGGAAGTTTGTCCCCCATGGCTGGTAGATGACCCCAGTCAGTAGGAAATATAATCAATCGGTCTTAAAGTCTACAACCGACGGAAAATATTCCCCACCGGCTTACGTGTTTTCTACGTTTTCTACAGACTTCACCCTAATAGAAGTTTGGCTTAGTGTAGGAATAAAAAATGTAGGTACCTACCTGAAAACATGAACAAATAAATCATGTAGACCATAGGTTCCCAACCTTTTTTTGTCTACTGCCCACTTTAAGAATAAATTATTTTTTAACGCCCCCCTTTTTAAACATACTTAAAAACCGCTAAATACTTATAACTGATTATCATGACATTTCGAAATATTAAATATTCGAAACTTCAAAATCGAAATAAATCAATATGTATCCATAGCAACGTGTGAAAATTGCCCATGGTCTGATTTCAGTGTAATGTTGACATGATTGGCTGGGATTGTTCATATGATATAAAATGAGGAAATTTGATTGGTTTTTGGAATTGTCAAAAAATTTTCAGTAGTAATAACCCAAGGACATTGATAATTGTTCGAAAAAATCTTATGACAGATTTCGAAAGCTTGTTGCTTGGAAACAGACCGACGCCGTAGGCGGAGGTCTGTTGCCTACAAGCAACAAGCTTGAGAAAGTTGTCATAAAATTTTTGAGCATTTATCAGTGTCCGATGGTTATTCGGATAGAAAATTTTTTGTTTCAGTATTACAACCAAATCGTGTCATTTCGAAATATTAAATATTCGAAACTTCAAAATCGAAATAAATCAATATGTATCCATGGCAACGTGTGAAAATTGCCCATGGTCTGTTTTCAGTGTAATGTTGACATGATTGGCTGAGACTGTTCATATGATATAAAATGAAGAAATTTGATTGGTTTTTGGAATTGACAAAAAATTTTCAGTGTAATCTTGACATGATTGACTGAGATTGTTCATATGATATAAAATGAGGAAATTTGATTGGTTTTTGGAATTTTCAAAAAATGTTCAGTATAATTTTGGCGAGCAGTGTATATATCGACAAAATAAACATGTATTAGAAGGGATATTTTACCTTCATTGTTGCTTTGATTCACGAAAAGAAGAGACTATTAATATTAATTTCTTCTTTTTCTTTAACAGGAGATAATTTACATTCATACAGGGGAAATCTTTGATTGTAGTATTTGTTGGTATATTTTAATGTTTTACTCTCTCTCATTTGTATTTCCGATTTCCGATCAGTGATGGGTATTAACCGGTTAATAATTTTGTTAACCGGTCATTGGTTAATAACCATAGACAAAATAAATTATATTATATTATATTATATTTCTCTATGTTAATAACTATCAATTTTTAAAGCTCCAGAATTCAGAAATCATCGACAGTCGCGGACGTCAGGAATCTGCGCATTGCTATTTAATAGACCTGTACCAGTAACATGGGCTATGGTTGCTTTGGTGTAGTATGAATTATGAATATAGAGTGTGGAGCGAAGCATCTACGGAATCATAACAGAGAATTTGAAATAATATTTCTTAGAACATAAAACAGACAGGAAGGAGCATTTACCAAATAAGTTTGCGTCCAAACAGGGGCGCTATTCTTGACCGTTCGCATCTTTCAAGGTCGTGCGCATCTCATGATTCTGCGAATGACAATGACTTTTGGTATTCTTGACCATCCGTAACTATGCGATTATGCGTATTTTACAACGAGTGATGTTCATGTGATGTTTGTTGATCGCAACCGACTTGCGTATGCGATTCTATAGATATTTAGTAGGTTATGCTCAGTTATGACAAGACTCCTTCCTGTCTGTTTTATGTTCCAAGTAATATTTTGAATTTTGACACTTTGAATATTCTTCTTCTTCTTTTTTAAGTGGCCACCTAAATTGTTAACCGTGGTTAATTTAATACAATTTTCAACCTAGCGTTAATTAACGCCAAATACTGGTTAATAGCATATAGGTGGTTATTAACATAACTCATCACTGGAGATTATATCCTCATTAGAGAAGAAAACTATCAAATCTTTTTTTTTTTTCGTCTACTGTCAAAATTATAATTGGGAAAAGTAGAATTCGATAGATGGCGCTCTGAAATGTCGATGTCATCATAGCAACGAGTAAAACAAATCAGCTGCCGTATAAGCCCTTTGATATTTAAGTGCTTTTATTTTGCTGTTTTAGTTGTTTTCAGTGTGTGTTTTGTAAAACTTTTGCTTTTTCTTTTATTGTGGTTTAGTATTTTGTGTTGTTAAACTAAATTTTGACTCCTAATATTTTTATTTTTGGAGTAATAGGTATGGTTGATATTTGTGAAAAGTACAACAAGCGTTCAATTAATTGTTTAATTTTAGGCCTGATTTCGTGTTTTTAATTCATTTTTGATATAATTATATATACAAAGTTGCAGGGAAGGTAGGTTTGTATTGAGTAATATTTTAAATCTTTAATTCCGACTTATTTTTTCTTTGATCTGCAATGAAAACAAAAAATAGAATAACATAACCACTTCCATAATATCTCTGATTATATAAGAATATCACCTCAGAAACGATGACAGTTGTGTTAAATAGGAAAACACAGTTTTAAACTTGTCACTGACACAAAATTAAATAAATAAAGTATGAATTTACGGTAATTACGTTGACTTGCATATAATACAAAAGCAATGCAAAACGAATTATTTTGCTTGTTGCGCCAGTTACAATTTTTTCCGCCAGAGGTCTCATTGAATTCTACTCCGCCAAAATGAATACAACAACTCAATTTTATTTGATATATGCGACCATGGAAATTGTTGAAAAAGGTACAATCACGGTACAATTATATATTCTATGTTAATACTGAAGGTACCAGAGTATACAAAGACAAAGCATAAACAAATATAAGTAATTGTGGCTGGAAGTTACTCCTCGTGGATGGATGCTTGTCCTCCATGGTTGGAAGGTATCCCCAGCCAGTAGAAAATATAATCAATCGGTCAAAAAGTCCACGACCGACAGATGTTTTACAGGATGTTTTCTACCGGCTGCACCCTGCCAGTTTTGTCTTTACTAGCAAAGTGCAGTATTAAAAATATACAAACAGGTACAAATAAATTTTAAACAATTTTATGTCGAATAACAACAAAATATTAACATCTAGGTACTAACATTTATTACAATATTTTGACCAAAAACATTAAACACAAATTACCAATATCACCACTACTTTAACAACCCCTACTACACTCAAGCTTGAGCATTTTTTTTTTTTTTTTTTTTTTTTTTTTTTTTTTTTTTTTTT
>CAJUYG010000715.1:8813-39193 GCA_910591675.1 Galerucella calmariensis | reverse complement strand
TCTTTGCTATCAAGGCATATTTAATATATTTGGAACACGACTGTTGACTACGTTTTCGGAACACACCCTTTAGTAACTAATCTGGTAACTTTTAGTGGTGTGGGTAAGGCTTTTCAAATTACTCCTCCTGGTTTTTAAATGAACTATAATGATGAGTTGTTTACAATACTTTCTGAAACTCACGTAAGAACAGGCCATGGAGGAAGAACACGAATGCTTAAAGAATTGCAAGTTAGATACAAAAGTATTACTTATGAAGTTGTAATGTTGTATTTAAATTTGTGTAAACAATGTCAAATGAAACATAGTGCGCCTAAAAAAGGTATTGTTGTGAAACCAATGCTCAGTTCCGAATTAAACTCTAGATGTCAAGTCGACTTGATAGACTTGCAATCACACAGGGATGGCATATCACTTTAATAAATAAAGACCTATGGATTTTTTCGTTTTTATTAAAAAAAAATTATTTTTAACATACACCATGATTGCATTGCACCATCCTGAATGTCGACAATCGCCGGTGTAAGTTAGAAATAATAAAATTCCAACAATATTTCGGACATACGTCAAGCAACGTTGAGAATTTTGACATTCACCAGATTTCACGGTAACATATGCAATACATACACTAAGAAAGACAGAAAAACCTTTGATAGTCTGTCTCTTTCTCTCTTACTGGAGTTCAGACGGACATTTCCACTTACAGAGCGCCCTATGGCTAGTTGCCTCTACATATAGTATCTCTATGATATAAACTCATTACTGAATACTTTCAACAGTTATTATAGAAACTACGTCAGTAATATTTCAAATACCGGAAATATTCTGAAAATTTTTCGGAAACGACAACCCTAGCGGCAACGTGATGTTACTTTCGTATTCCTCATCTACTATAGGGTATACCTAGGCAAACTCAATGAACTAGACAAGAACAATATAGTCACCTTATTGTGGATTCCAGGACACTGTGATAGAAACGCCCTTTTTGGGGCCGGAACCTTTATACGATATTGGAAGAAATAGGCAAAGCAGAAAAAAGAGAAGATCTAGTAGGGCTTGGACAATCAAAAATTCTGATGGGTGACTACAACCCGTTGAGATCTAATGAATGCGCAAGTCAAAGTAAAATTACACTGAGAGTTTTAACAGAGATCCTGAGGGGAAATTTGTCGCCTGAATGGACACCTGAAAAAGCTCAAAATAGTGCAGGAAGAAGAATGTAGATTCTATGGCATGGAAGAAGAAATCTCTATCCACATACTTGCGAATTGCACAGCAATTCAGAATCCCTGGGCACAACACCTAGAAGACTTGGGAAGCAGGAAAACTCTGTCGCTGAATGTACAATTTCACAGCGCTTACAGACTATTTATCTACCTTCAAATACTTAATATTTCATACTTGTACGTCACATTCTCAAGTTTGAACAAATACAACCGACAAACAATAGTGGATACTTACTTTTTCTAACACAGACCAAACTCGAGAGTAAAAATCTCTAGGAACTCGGTTAAGTGCTCCATCCAATCTTCTTCTTCTCAACCATTGACCTTGTCGATCCGGTTCAACGACATTATCGTCTAGATCATTTGCTAAGCTGATGTGACTTTTCTAAAAAATTGTTCCTTTTATATATAATAATATTATACAGAGCGGCATCAAATTACCTTACTTATACGGCTGGATTTATTTGTTATTATCGAAAAGTTACCTCTTCCGACTGAAAAATATTTATATTATATTGCCATTTATAATTTTGATAATGTAAATAACTTACCACTACTAATGGCGAATTCTTTGCCACTAATAATGTGATGCAACAAATTTTTCATTTCAAAAGGACTCAAATTCAACAAATGTTCAGACGCTTCATCGCCATCGCATATGAGTGTTCGAGATAGTTCAGTTGCCATCACCTACAAAAAAATATCAGTTTTTTATAGAAATAGATCGTTATTTTAAATTATAGATTTTTTTGTATAAAAAAAGGTACAGAAGTCGTTAACGTTAACAAGGAAACCTATATACCCATATATTAAAAGAATGAAAATTGGTGATCGACCACAAGATACAGCATGTGATGAGGATGGCCCCAAACCGGTGTAAAGCAGTGGTAAATCAAAGTAAAATAAAATGGACAACAGACTGATTTGATCCATATAAATCACCGGTACCAGACGGGATTTATCCAATTATGTTGCAAAGGGCAAACATCATTGAACTCAGCAGACTGTGTACGATCCTTAGAGCAAGCATATAGGACTAGGGTACATACCAAAGGTGTGATGCCTTTGGTCATAAAATAATAATTAAATTCATTGGAATTAATTATATGTATGTTACTATATTCAAGTTTATATACTCTTAGTTTAATTATATTGTAAATCGACAGTATCTTGAGATTACGTGTAGTTTTCTTAATTAACGTGTCCCAATAAAAATAATGTTCTCCTAGTGAACTTCATAGTTACATTCAATTTGGAAGTGCTCCCTCAGGATCATTAAGACCATATGCTTAAGTGGAATTCCCAACAACACAAAGGTCTGGAGGAAAGTAAGGGTGGTCTTTATTCCTAGACCTGGGCAAACAGATGACAATAAAGCGAAGTTTCTAAGATCCATAATTCTGATGTTATTTATACTGAAGACATTGGAAAAACTGTAAGACATGCACATTACAGGAGGGTCGTTGGTGGACCGATCGACTTTGATCAATATGCACAGAGACAACACTCCATCACTAAGTACAAGGAATATAATAGCTGCGTTCGTTATTTGCGTCCGATTAATCTTTTTAGTCTGAATCGTTCGTTAGTACATTTAGGCCCGGTTGTATATTTGAAGCTTAAAATTGAGCTCAGCTGGGCTGGACTTAAAATATAAGCTTAGCTCAACCCTAAGCCTGTTGTACAAACATGGTTCAGTAGCAGCTCTACTGAACCTATATTTGTAAGTGTTGGTAGAACTTCTTTCGAACTGACGCATGCGTATGAAGTAAATTGGTCACAATATGTTTGTCAAATAACCTAACTTATGTCATATTTGCTACCTATTAGTTTTACGAGAAATTTTCTCTGATATACAATCTGTCACAAAGCGAACGGTTTTTTTAGAAAGACGGAATCTTTCAATAAACTCATGATCTCTCCAGCATTCAAAGTGATTCATACGCTCTCTATACACCCGAGGTCTTCTCCGGTGTTGTACGATTCCAATAAGTTCCAAAAAATCCTCATCATCGGTTAAAATATCCATAATTAACTTTGACAAACTTTTAATTTAATATTAAATTAAGTACAGGTTATGTTTGCATACAATTCATTCACATTTAAGCCATGGAACATGATAACAATTTATGTTCCGTGCTTAAGCTTACATTAAACCTGCCCTCTTGGAGGCTTTACTAAGCTTAAGGTTTAAATGAAGCTCAACCGTAAGCCAACTTTGTACAACAGCAATCTGACGCTGAACCTGAGTTCACACTTGAGCCTTCACTAAGCTACAATTGTACAACCGGCCCTTAGAGGTAGGGGAGGTAAATCTGAACTGTTCGGTAATTCCGCTCAGATCAGTCCGATGTAAATCTGTTTGCTCGGAATCATTTGACCGACGAGAAAGATTAATCTGTTTATCTGTCATGTTATGAGGTTAGATGTTGTAGTCACTCCTGTCATTAGATAAATCTCGTACTGTTTGTTGACCATGAAAGCGACCAAAATTGACAAAGGGCCAGACATAATCGTAAATAATGAAAAATAAAATCTAGAACGAAAAATTCAAACAAAAAAGTCGTGGTATGTAAATGAGAGACACAGGCATAAAGGAGGTTAGAAAGTTCGTTTATATGATTATATGATTGGTCGAGCCGTTCGTAAATAGCAATTTGCTCAGATTAATCTGTGATCACGTGACCAAAAATCCGTCTCCTCTGCGATGCAAATAACGAACGTAGCTAGTATGCTCTCGAAAATGAGGAAGTATTATTAGCAGCCTTTCTTGATATAGAGGATGCCTTTGACAACACCTCTCACGAGATGATTACGAGGGCAATTCGTAAAAAAAATTGACGAAACAAGCTGCAGATGGATAGACTGCTTGCTGGAAGACTGACTATATTTTCAACCTTGCTGGGTCAAATATTATCAGCCCGAGTTTCAAGGGAATGTCCTATCTCCTCTCATATTGTACCTTATAATGAAAGAACTGATAAGAAGGCTTAAAGGGGAACGGCATACTGTTTTAGAATATGCGGATGATCTGGTCATCATATCACAAGGTAAATTAAATACTACAGTCAAAGAACGCATTCAACATACTCTGAACATAGTAACAAAATGGATGGAACAGGTGGGTTTGAATTTAAGTCCCACCAAATCAAACATAATGCCTTACACTAAAAGGAGAAACCTGGTGGGATTTGGACTACTACTTTTACTAGTATTTATCTGGGCTAATTTGTTCTAGAACTATGAATAAAATTCCACCCGATTGTGAGCAAAAAATATATACTTGTATCATTGTAAATCAATTTGATACTGCTTACTGAAATAAAAATACAAAACCTTAAATATATTGAAATATGAAAACACAACTTAAAGAAAATGGTAGCAAATTCATTAACTTCATTTACCTGGATTATTAATCCGACTCTCAATCTAAGCATTTCTAGAAATAACTGTGGCTCCGTTCTAATAAACATAGCCAGATAAGAAAGTAATTCTTGTGTCAACATAGATGTGCTATCATCTTCTCCATAAGCTTCGTGGATTAGAAGTCTCAAATCATTTTCTGGTAGAGGGGCGGTAATAGTATGTTCATTATTAGGCGGCATTCCTACATAAAATAACAAGAAAGAGCATAACAAATTACATTCGTTATCTTCCCTGTATTCAAATATTTTCAACGTTAAGTGGAAGTTTCTATGATAGACCTACTAAAAGATACAAAAGTTTTCTTCATATTAAAGGAATTTAGTTAATATTTTGTGGATAAAACTGAATTGAATCATTTTTAAGTTACGTTATCGATGTAGAAGAATGTAGAAGTCATATGTTTTCAAATAGGCACAGTCAATAGAAGCAAACAATTAAGAGCCCTGGGTGAGCGTGTCCATGTCGCTGTCAAAAGATATGTCAACAAAGTCGAGTCTGTTTACACCCCAGGATATTTTGGAGAAGAAGATAAATCCAAAATCCGTTAGATCCATTTCCTAACATTGTTTGCGATGGAGAAATCTATTGGCAGTTATATTGTAACATTAATGGCAGCGATACTACTTTTTCACCCACGTCAGCATGCTTACGTGGCGGGGCTGTCAAAAAAGCGTTGAAGAAAAGAGAATGTTGGATCTGCTCACTACTAAAGTAGCTGAGATCAGGACGAGTGAGAATCTCTACTTCATCTGCATAACCAAATGATGTCTTCATTAATGTGGAGTGACTTTAGACTGTCACTTGGCTGATCTTCGAAAATCCTGCCAAGGACATATTCATAACATCATGAGGAAATTTTGAGATTACTGTTTTTGACATCGTGAAAAGGGGACTCAACTATACGAATAGCTGATTTATACAGATGGAACTGAACATCTACCTCTCCAAAACTATCCTAATAGCCTTCACAAACAAACTCAATATCTTCTGTAAGTTCCTTGTGGCATTACTTATTTTTTTGGGAATCAAACCAAAATATTGTTTTATATTTTTTATTTCGACGTTTCGGTAGTGTTCCAGCTACCGTTGTCAAGATTAACGAGTGATAAAATTAATAAAATAATTTTTGGTCCCTATCTGACACAACGAAAAAAAGGTCAGAAAAAGGGAGAGAAAAAACAAACTCAACCTCAAAACCGTTTAACATGATGGAATTGGGGATGAATGAAGACAAGAAGTTGTGTATCTAAGACTAACTTTAGATAATAAATTCCTGTGGAACAATTACGAAGAGGAGATAACACACAAAGCAAATATAGCACTAATAGTGTGTAGAAAGCTGACAGAAAATAATTGGGGTTTTCATCTAAGGATCCTGACATGAATATACACAGATATACTGAGAATAATAAGGCACTACAGAATCTCAGGACACTGAAGATTTTATTAAATGGAAGAAGAAGACTCTTGAGCTGTAGCCTGCAAATTTGATTGATTTTTTTCTGGGAATAGGACCAAATAAACTACTAAGGAGACTTTCCCCAGGAACTGACATAATAGATATTCAAGGCATAGTTATTGTTCACTATTTTACACTATAAGACCGTAGAATTCATCTTGTATAAAAGTATACTTCACTTCTTCTCATCACTTTAATAGTGTTTGGGAATATATTACGTCACATAGTTTTGGCACAAAATTCGAACAGTACCTATTTGAAATACAACATTTTTCGATTAAGCCATATTTAAAAAATAATAATCGTTACAAAAAAAACCATGTTTGTGGTATGCAATTGTTATTAATAGCTTAGTTAAGTTACAAAGTATATATTTAACAACAACATATTAGCTAGTCAGATATTACTTACTTACCTACAGTTATCTGCTTTTGTCTAACCAACAAATCAGTAACTGATTTGGCTAGATCTTCTACACGTTTTCCCAACATACCGGCAGTATGTCTAACGAGACCCCACATTTTTTGATGACAGGCTTTTTCGTACAATCCTTTTAACAAATCTTTCACAGTGACTACTCGACCGTATTCCAACATTCCGGTATTATAATCCAAACCTTTTGTATCTACCAAATATTGTAAGATATCGCCTTGTTCATCTAGAGAATCGGATTCTCTCAGCATTGCAAACAGCTCTTCTACCTACATCAAATATTTCAAATTAGAATCAGACAATTACAAAATTGGGCCGCCAAATGCTTATCCCTATAATTTCTGATAAAAGTTGGTCGTCACGTGGGATGCAATTAATGTTGGATACTTTTGATGGTAATAGTTGTTGTCAACTGTCATAATTATTATTGTTTTTTTTTTAATTATGTAGTTAAACAATAGTTATGTGGCTAGAGCTAATAAAATAGATAAAGAAACTACGTATTTTGAAAGACCATTTCAAATAAAGACTACTCTAAAATCTTTTGTATAAGTAAATTTACCTCGGTGTCTGCATACTGTGTTTCCGATTGGTGTCGATGTCTGGTTATATTCACAGTTGGTACTTTAGACTCGGATTTATTTAGTTTAGGTTTCTTTTCAGGAGAAGGTGATCTTGTAGATTCATCTTTTGCATTATCGGTGACGTCTATTGGAGTCTGTGGAAAGTACAGAGAAGAGCGTCTATCCAAACTTATATTTCCTTCCATACCTAAAGTTTCGGCTACAAAAACAATTTATTTATTAATACAGAGTCGCGACAAAAATGGTATGCGCAAATAAATGTTTCAATTTAATGAGGACACAAAATGAAATCTAAGTACTTATAATTCAAAAGTTTTTCCAATATCGGCTGGATATGGTTTTTATTGCAAGTTTAAGTCTGTTCAGTGCCACAAAAGTGAATATTTTTGGGAAAATTTAGTGAGTACCTACTTAGATGTCATTCCGTTTATATAAAAACCCCATGATATTGAATGGTTGCTTATCATGCATAAGAAAGATAACCAAGTATCATAAGGATGTAGGACTTACTTCCTAATAAAAACTAGGCAAGAAGAAAAAATATAAAGATATCAGATACCAACACATAATTGAAGATATCTTTAATAACTCAAAGACATTAAACAGGTTAACACAGCGGAAGGATGAAACATATTCAAAGATATAATAATCATCTCGGCAACTGAGACTAATATTAAGAAAAAACAAACAGCATGGTGTAGTAATAGTATGAAAGAAGAAGGTGAAAAGAAGAAAAATGAATGGGAAAACAGACAAAAGAACCACACATGGAAAGCAAAAACGGAGAAATACTGAAACAACAGAAACAACTAAATACAACGCTGATGAAGTAAAAACCGAAAATGGGGATGAAGATAAAGAAATCCAAGAGTTACAAAATACAGTTAAACCCATAAAGAATGGATAAGAACCTAGGAATCACAAGATTGGGCATATTAAATAAAGAATGGAAAAGCGAAGAAATTCCAGAAAAATGAGGAGTACCTAGCATTAATTACACATATACACAAGAACGAGGACCAAAAACAACGTCACAATTGTTATAGAACAGGGCTAAATGTGAAGCCAAGGTGGACAAAGTGTTAAGTACAAGATAAAATAACCTCATGCTGTTTGGAAGGTTACAGCATATAAAAAACTATAAAGGAATTGCTTTTTTCTTGTGCTGATGAAAATATATCAAAAAAACTATCCAAACCATACACCAAAAGTATAATAGTGACCCAAAAATTGAACAAAAAATATTTAAACATATCTACATGTTATATAGTTAAACTTACCTCAAAAATCATGATATTGTTAAAATTCAAAGGTAATGGAGAACTATGATGATGTTTTTTGTGATTTTCGAAAATATACAGTATACATGAGAATGAAAAAAATTACAAAATCTAATGATATTTGGCTAATATAATAATAAAAATTCCTTGATGTTTCTACAAAAAAAAATATACAAAAACTTACCCAATGGAGGTAGGACTGTAAAAATATTTGGAGCATTAATAAAAATAATTTTGCTTATTCAAAATATAAATGATAAAGACCTAATCCACAAAAATCAGTATAATTGAAGCTCGCGCCCCCGCGTTTCGCTTATTTGGAGTTACATTTGAGGTGCACCACTGAATTGTATTATGAGCTACTTTCCTTGCTCTGGAGAGTGAACTATACCTCGATTGTACTATACACTTAATACCATACTCTACCAGTAAATTAGCTACAAACTGTCAAATTTCGGATGTATTACAAATATTCAACTACAACAAATTTTGGTTAGGATTCCATTTGTGAAAAAATAATAGCCTAACGCTTCGCCATCTTATAGCCGTATAATAAACACAGGTTTGAAATATTTTTGTGGTTACGCAGAAAACCACAGAAATAAATATTAATTCCGGTGATGTGTATGTGCACCGGTAAAAATAACTCTTTGTTTTGAAAAATTGAATAGATGAGGCTTTTACTTGATGTAGATCCATAGTAAGTTATGAAATCAAACAATTTTATTTTGTTAAATCTACATTGTATTTAAACATAAAGTGACGCGTTTCGCTAACACAGTAGCTTTATCTTTTTTTTTGGTTAACCGAGCACTAGATTTCCGATTCAAATTTTTTTAAAATGCTAATTCCCAATTTCACCAACCATTTCCTAAAGTTAGGTAATATCTAAATCAGATTTTGGAATTGCTAAGTGAAATTTTCGTTTTACCACGCGCTGAGAATTACTTGAGAGTGACAATATTGGGTATTTTCTATCATGTTTAGGCGTTTCTTAGCGCATGGTAAAACGTAAATTCTATTTTGTAATTTCAAAATCTGATTTAGGTATTACCTAACTTTAGGAAATGGTTGGTGAAATCGGACATAAGTGTTCCTAATCCTTATAGAAATTTAAAAAAGTGAGAGGTTAAATTCTATATTTACTGGCCTAATGCTCTGGTCCCATACTGTATACCACAGTATATGTGGGACCATCTATTATTGAAACAGATCTATCCTATTCATAATTCTTGAAAAATATAGTGTGGAAATCTCTATAAAAATTCTTTTTATAATATGTTGCCAAATTTTGGGTTATTTTTGGTATATTTGTATATTTTCTCTGATGTCGCATACATGGTCTTTGTGGAGTAGGCCTTTTACAATTATTTGTAAGACTTATTAAATATACTGTATATTTAACCAGTTACTGAAAAAGCTAGTACCTTTAAGGGTTTATAAGATATATAGGGGTAACGAGAATATGCTTAGTATGTTGTACATGTCTTAAGGCTGGAGTTCATTTGACCTACCATCTACAACTATCTGTTTAAATCCATCCATATCGTTTTTTCGTTTTTCGATGGAACTTTCGACTGAACAAAAATCTTGCTAAAAATTGTAGAAATTATCACCATCTAGACACTATATCAAAATTTGAAAGTATTCCAGAAGTATAAAATTTAACTTCGACAAAAAATGTCTAAAAGGAGACCAGCCTTGACTTTTTGTAAAATAAGTACATAGATGAAAGGCATATTATACTTTGGCATGTTTATCTGAAGCCGTGAAAGGAATGCAGTCGAAAACATTCGATATTGCCACGTTTAACTATGAAAAAGCTAAAGTGCTAAGTATGTAGTGATAATAATTAGAAAAAAGGATTTTTATTATTAACAATATGATTAAACGTTAATTGTTTAATGTGCTTGTTTCCTTGGATTTTTTCTATTAACATTATTTTTTCAATTTATGAATATTAGAAGATGAGCACTTTTCCAAATTTGTTATGGGTTTCTTCAAGCTCTGGCAGCGTTGTACGAAAACCATAATTACCACATCCTCAAAATTACATAATTGGTGATTTTTATCGAAAGCTGACTTCTTATTGGCAAGCGCGTGCGTGCGTGAGACTGATATTGATCAGTGGCGTTGGTATTGTCAGTGACCTTTGTATTTTAAATTTCACTTGGTTAAATAGGTACTGTACGCCATTTGTACGTTTATGACAGATATACGCCATGTTTCCTCGCCTCTTACCGATCCCCGTAGCTTCAGATAAACTTGCCAAACTGTACTAATCTTGTTGATGGCGCCTATTTTATCTTTTTGGTATATTCCAACAGATTTGAGCTCTCCCAACACAGGGTGAATAAAATAGCAAAGGTACAAGTTATGTCGTTGCACTTTCTTAAAAAGAAGTTAAATGGCCATTCAACAATTTCATTGGCTATCAGGAGATCCCTTTAATGTGTAAATTTCAATGGTATCTACAATTTTCTTTTCGTAAACTTATTCTCCTTACAACTATATTTCTAGGGGATTATATTTGTTAGAAGTAAAATAAAAAAGACCACTCAATGTTATATAAATGCCAACACCTCAAGGGTTAGTAAATAATCAAATAAAATGGTCCTGTGCATTTTTGAAGTAATCCCATGGCAATTTATAAAATACACCCTGGTCAATATAAGATTTATTTAATTGACCAAAAGGTTCGGAGCATGTTACTACTTCACAAGATGCCCAAATTTGTTAGAATTAGCATGGTGAAAAATCTATATATTACTTCAGACCCGCGGTAGTGATCGGCAGCTAGGGTCTAATGCACTCTCCAAAACGAAAGGGGGCCTAGTCTCCCCTCCTTCCAGCCTCCCTTTATCGAATTTTTTTGGAGTCAATTGAAAAGGTAAGCACAAAACACTGTGAATTCATATCGATCTAGCAATGTGGCTGGATTGGAACTTTTAAAGTATTTGGAAGTATTAGTGTATGCATACATATGAAAATTGTGTGGATAGCGTCTCCATGGGTCTGGCATGAAAATTATGCTTTGTTGTCTGACGGTGTATTATTAAATCAACTTTTCAGTAGTGCATTAACATTTTTGCACGGTTGCAATTGCTGTGGCAAG
Organism: Galerucella calmariensis; assembly: GCA_910591675.1. Lineage (NCBI taxonomy): Eukaryota > Metazoa > Arthropoda > Insecta > Coleoptera > Chrysomelidae > Galerucella > Galerucella calmariensis. The sequence continues at coordinate 27,671 of CAJUYG010000715.1, read as the reverse complement.
TAAGTTAATGTTTTAGCGGTGTGTATGACCAATTTCGTCCATCTCAAAGTGAAAAGCAACGATTAGAAATCAAAATTAACAGAAATAAACTTTAAATAGAAGAAAATGTACGAAAACACTAGAAATACATAGTGGCGACACCCATGTAAAAATTAAATTACCATGGAACAACTTCATATTAACAATTTTATAATTTCTCCAACTTACAAATAAAGTTTCAAGTTTCACCACCGACGCATTCCCAATTTATGTGAACCAACCGTTAAAAAGGTTTGTTTGCAATACTTACAGTCAACATTTATCGATCTGGTCTTTTTGACAGCTCCTCTAACCGACATTTTCCTTATCAGATGTTTATTCTTTGGTCCAACTCTAGCAACAGTTAAGAGCGAATATCTGTGAGACAGACTTTTAACTGAATGCTCTTCCATGTATTGTTGCACTTGGGGATTCAACTCTAAAATAATATTCAACAAATTTTGATTATTATGAAATATAGAGAATTGAAGACAATTTGAATTAAATCAGGATTAAATTGGATGAAACAAAATTTCAAACCTTTATTGGTAAATAGGTACTTTTGAAAATAATCTTATGCCAGAGCTATGTAATTTTCAATACACAGGTCTTTTGGCCTGTCTAAACCTTTTTCTATTGTTCTGTACAGCTTATGGTTATAAGAGACCAAGAAAAGACCGAAAACTTGTATTAGCTCAGGTACATTTTAGGAAATATTTAGATTATTCTGTAATAATGTTTAAAATGACCCTACCATGTATTGCATTTAGAAATCAAGGATTATCCTGGAATACCGCGAAATAGTTAGACCAAAAGAAAGCAAAAGTCATAATGAGACTTCACTCAGAGTTTTGACAGATATCATATTATCAGGATACTGCCCAAAAAAGCCTAACCTATTGAAGGAGGAAGAATGTATATTATGAGGGGTACTTGCGACATTACCAGACCTATATACTAGTTGATAAGTGAAGAAGACTGTCCTGTGGATATCCTGAAGGTTCTTCAAGAATTAGAAACAAATTAAAATTAAGTAAGAATAAATCCCATCAAACCCATATATGTGAAATGAGAGCCAAGTTCAATATTATGATAGATTTGTCTTGTTTTATTGACTTGTATCAATTAGAAGCAATAAAGATACCTATTATTATTATGTATTGTTGGTTGTTGACATCAACGACAAAAGAAGTGAGATCTAAGTGGGTGCCAAGTTCAATGGGCAGTACATACTGAAATTAATTTATATAACAGCATAAAATATTTTATAAGAAAATATCATTTTTTCTTATAACTTGTGATAATATTTTTTCTCTTATTTTTTGGGAATCAAACCACAATAATGTTTTTTATTTTTTATTTCGACGTTTCGGTAACGTTCCAGCTACCGTTGTCAAGATTAACTAGTAATAAAATAATTTTTCCCAAAAAATGAGAGAAAAAATAATAAGTGATGTCACAAGGAACTTACAGAAGATATTGTGATAATATATTGAAGCATGAGGTCTGAATTGGCTAGTTTTCATGTACAAATTATATATTAGCCTTCGCAAGTTCTAAATTTGGTGTGCGGGTAGAAACTAGTTATCAAACATGGCACAAATCTGTTTGAGGTGTGTTCATGAAATTTGTATCTCGCAATACTCAATATATGAGCTAAATTTGACATTTTTACGTGAAATAGTTTTTCAATTATGAGCACAGCACACCCTCTAGCAGGCTAACTCCTTTACTAATTCTCAGATCTAATATATTAGTATTGAGCCCACCCGCCGCGCGCTGCGATAGTATACATGGAGCACAAAAAAGGGTAAGTTATCCCTCAGGATATAGCCCAAAAAAGGAGCAAGAAGAAGAATAACTGAAAGAGCGGGAAATATGAAATAACTAATGCTCGATTTCACCAACCGTCTCGTTAAGTTAGGTAATATCAAAGTCGAATTTAGGAATTTCTAAACGCAATTTACGTTTCACCACGCGCATTTAGAAATTCCCAAATTGATTTAGGTATTACCTAACTTTATGAAACGGTAAGTAAAATCGGGCATAAAAATGTCAATGATATTTTTGGAAACTTGGTTTTTAAAGAAAAATTCGAAGTTGTTCATCAATTTTATATTAAATATATATACATAAAATATATAATATATAAATATAATATAACATAAATATATAATTGTTTTTGACGTGTGACTTTAAAGTCTTTCAATATACATCTTTCTGAAGAAACTGGAACATTGAAAAATATAAATAACTTAATAGAATTATTGTGTCTTTCTACCTTCAGCCACTTAGTAACAATTTAATATTTTCAAGTGATGAGTAAAGAAGAACAAGAAATTAATAATAACTAATTGAATGAGAAACTTTCATGCAAATTCTGGTTTTGAATCATTAACTTAGTTCTGGTCAATTTTTTTTCTATATCTACAGATGTAGATGGAGTTTCCAAAAACTCTATTGTGGATGATGGTATCGTAACGGTGTCTGAAATCAAATAATTCTATCAACTTACAACAGCTCAGTTATCGAGAAAATTGTAAAGGAATATTTAAAGCAGAACAGTTATTAACATTTCCATCATTAAATGTGTTACATATACGTCAGAGCTAACTATAACATTTTCTTGAAACAAACAGTTCACGAAATAGTGATCTTGTTGTGCCTTTGCATATGTCATCTACATATAAAAAGTCTACATATTACAATATAGCATTACACTATATAACTTCTTACAATGTTACATAAAAAATTGTTTCCAACGATAAGTTCAAAAACGAAGTTAATAAGTTAAGTTAATAGCTGTTTTTATAATGTAAGTTATTTTCGTTCTGATTAATTTATTGCAATTCCTATATTTTATATATCATAGTTTATATAAAGTTTAAGGTTTAAAGTTTAATAGTTTACTTATATTTTTTAATGCAGGTACCTAATGTGAACATGTACAAATTTAAAGGTAAATAAAGCTATATATAACTCGAATTATTATCTACTTACCAGATAGAAGTAGAGTTGGATATGCACATGGTTTCAACTCTCTCTGAAATCCTGTGTTATGGAACTCCTGCTCGAAATGTTGATGGCACACTCTATAATTGTCATAAAGTTGTTTTGGAGTTTTCTCCTTTGAAACAGGATTGTTTATATTCTCCATCCAAATATTTAATAAGTTGGGATCCTTGGTGAAACGATGCCTCTTACTTGTTTTATCGATACAACCAGGAACACAACAAGTTCTTTTACGAGATGCAATAGGTCTTGCTTATATTATATATTATACTAAGTACCTAGGTATCTACTTTTCAAAAATATCAATTGTCTTATAGTACAACAAACAATTAAATGTTCATAAACTAAAATACTGAACTAAACCACTACATGTTAACTAATAAAAATTAAAATGTTTGTAACTTTCAATAATTGACAGTTCACGTGACGTTCCCTCCGATTGGGCGATTCTCTGCAACGTCACGCTACAAATGCGCTTCAAGCGGATGGGCTCGATATTATAACTTGGATACAAATTGTAGATGAGAGTTAAACTGCTAGAGGTTGTGCTGTGATTATGAGAGGGTCAAAAGTGGCTCAAATGGTTTGTGTGCTATTTATTACACACCGTACTGCTCGTTATTCTGTTAGCATGAATTTGGTCTAGATCTTTCTATTTTTCACTGGCCTTTAGGAACACGAAAGTAACCGAAGTCAAGCGGTCGTTACCTATCACTTTCTGAAGGGATTTTTATACGCACTACATTTCTTGATTACTTACTGTCGGGTAAACCGTCTTCATGACATCCCAGAAAACTTAGGTTAGTTATACAGCTGGTACTCAAAAAGTCATTCAAATTTCCCAAAGTTACTCGTGTACCGTTTATGTAGCCGGATTTCAATTTCTTCATTGTAGTGATCATGGCCAATGGTAATTTTCCATCCTCTGAAAAATATATGGACAACAATAGAGAATTAAAATGTCAAGTCTTATCTAGTGACGAAAATGAAAAAGATAGGTACAAAAAACTATTTATATCAGTTTTGTGATGAATGAAGTAATAGCTGATGCAAACTAAAAGTAGTAGCGAAGTTTATATATCATTTTATTTACAACCTCAATTAATTTCTTATAAATATATACAGTGTGTTGCATTTAAGATGAAGATACCTCCATATTTTCGGTGTTTGAAAGATGATAGATTCGCATTTATGCAGAGTCATTATGTTTATCCCGCATACCAAGTTTCAACCATACCATAGCGACGTCACTTAAATGACCTTATATCTGATCCCAACCTTTTGATTATTACTAGATTCCTTAGAAACAAGGATAGACCTCATGATAACGGAGGATATTTTGAACATTTCTTATGTTCTTAGCCATCATTTTAATTCTCTTTTTGTGATTTTTTGTTCAATTCATAACTTTATCATTACTTTATACCAGCATCGGTTATTACTTCATAATAAGATATAAGACAACCTCCCGACTCAATTTGTTCTTGCTTTCTAGTATTTTAATTAATAAGACACGGAAGATTTTGTCGGCAACGTTTGCATCACTATATTATCAATTGTTGCTACTACTATTTTCCATATGATTAATTTTCATGAACAAAGGAAAAGTATCATGCAAGTAAGTGTTAATTGTTAACAGCTATAATGGTGTTTAGTGTTAATTTGATGGGTTTAAACATAAACTACCCAAAGTGGTCATCTAATATGCTACATTCGGGATAAATAATTTTATATCTAACTGTTCTCTCAAAATTTAGCCATATTAGACACACAAGCGCCATTTCACGACAAACCTGACTTGGATCACCAAACATGATTTAGGGATCATTTAGGATAGTTATTTAAGGACGAAAAACTGACTATTATAGTCGAGACTGTTTTATTTTCAATATTATTTGCAATTTCTTAAAGTAACCTGAGTTATTGCTCGGCAGTGTAATATAAAAAAACTATTTAATATATTCGATCCTCAAAAAGCAGGAAATCTCCAAAATAAGGTCTGACCTCTCGGAACTCTACTTGCAATATTCACAATTGTAATGTATAGGTGAAAATTGGGCTAGGAACAGGTTATGACAAGCTTGCGCATCACAGTTCTCTTCATTAATGAAAAAATTGTTTTCCGTTACCAATATGTATTTCTATCCTCAATTCTAATTTTCGGTTGTCCAGGCAGGGTTTACATTCAAATGGCACTTGTGAATTAAACTATATTTAAAATGTGTAATTACATAAACCGTTGATTAGAAAAATGTCGAGAGCTGAAGGCGTCTGAAAAGTGAAAATTGGTATGGGGTTTTTGAAGGTGAACTTTTAAATGAAAATAATTTCATTTATACCTACCTTTAGTTATACAGGAAGATGTTTTATTCATTTGATTTTTGTATATAGATCTTTAATACATTTTCATATAACTTATGTTTTGAACTGAATATTTTAATGTACTGGGTGTTAAGAGATTTGAGCATTGTATATCCAAACCATACCAATTCCGAAAAAAATATTTATAACAAAATCGACCAAGAGAAACAGCTGGCGATCATTTTTTTGCATTTTTTTCTGCACAGACATCCAGGCTACGCTGAATGCTCTTATTAACCCAAAAGTGACATGATGAATTAGCCAAGGCGGGTACATAGTAAGAGAGCACCACTACAACTATAGGAAAATCAATGTGCTAGAGAGAGAGGTCCCTTTTTGGTGAAAGCACCAATGTGTAAGAGAGAGATAGCAACATATGCCATTTGTCGTCTGTCTGTTATTTGTCATGTCATTGATTTCCCTATTGGGAAAAGTAGAATTCGATAGATGGCGCTCTGAAATGTCAATGTCATCTTAGCAACGAGTAAAACAAATCAGCTGCCGTATAAGCCCTTTGATATTTAAGTGATTTTATTTTGCTGTTTTAGTTATTTTCAGTGTGTGTTTTGTAAAACTTTTTCTTTTTCTTTGATTGCGCTTTAATATTTTGTGTTGTTAAACTAAATATTGACTCCTAATATTTTTATTTTTCGAATAATAGGTATGGTTGATATTTGTGAAAATTACAAAAAGCGTTCAACTAACTGTTTAGTTTTAGGTCTGATTTCGTGTTTTTAATTTATTTTTGATATAGTCATATCTAGAAAAGTTGCAAGGAAGGTACGTTTGTATTGAGTGATATTTTAAATCTTTAAATTTTCTTTTTGATCTGCAATGAAAACAAAAAATAGAATAACATAACCTCTTCCATATATTATCTCTGATTATATAAAAATACCTCAGAAATGATGACAGTTGAGTTAAATAGAAAAACACAGTTTTAAACTTGTCACTGACACAAAATTTAACAAATAGAGTACGAATTTACGGCAATCACGTTTACTTGCATTTAATTCAGAAACAATGCAAAACGAATAATTTTACTCGCTGCGACAGTTACAATTTTTTCCGCCAGAGGTCTCATTGAAATCTACTCCGCCCAATAGTATTAATGGTGCCCCAGAGCCTGCACTCGGTGTTACTAAATCCACCTTCCGAGAATGCATATGGGACTGGGTCAAAGGAAAACAAAGAGAGATGGATTGAAGCGCTTCTCATACACCACGAGAAAGCATATATTGAAGAACCCTCAAAGCAAAGAGCTGAAGATCTACTCAAAATGAATAGGTGAATAGCCTTTACAACAGACTGTTACAGGGAATTAGGGTATTGGTATTTTATATAATCAGCAATTTACACTTGACAGTATAACTGACCTTATTCGAACTAGTTCGATAATAATAAACCCTGTCTTCTCTGGATTATAACTTTTATTTTTCTTACTAATCAGTTTGACTAAAAAACATTTTCACTTTTCATAAACACCTCGACAGTTTATTCGCCACACCCTATATACCAAATAATCAAAGAGTAACAGCGCCTAACAATAAATTATTTATCAAATCGTTATTTCAACTGATTAGTTGACTGATATCACATTAGACGACCACAAACGCAAAACTTTGATTAATTTTTATGTAAAAAAGCGTTTTTTTTGTAAATTGATGGTAAACTTGAAAAAACTCTTTAATCACGTTAATCTATAAATAAATTTTGAAATAGTCAGTAAGTTCGGAGACGTCTCCAAATTAAAAGTTTATAAAAACATAATTTTTACCTAAATGATTTTTGGTAATCACGACTGATATAGTGGGTCTTCCGAGCATGTTCCTCCAGCTCATTGTTAGGAATGCTAAGTGTGCTCTAACCTTATCTGCCAACAGAGCAATGTCATAGCTGGTATAATACTCTTCTGGATCGAAGTTCTAGACCCGTCATGAAAAAAATGGAAAAAATCAGTCTTGTAAAATTGATTGATTCAATTGAAACTTTAAGGAATCTACTAAAATTGATCGATTTCCAAAAAGTCAAACAAAGTTACAGGTCGCTGTGTACTTCTTTATAGAAGAATTGTTCACTCAATCCTGTCTACCAAAACAGGTGGGCATGTGGTCATTGCTCTACTTACTTTTATTCTTTGTGTTTTGGCGAGGGGTAAACCGCGAGACCAATGTGGTGTACAGACCTAAGCAATGAAGAACCAATTGAGACCAATGAGGAACCAAATGAGACCAATGGGGAACCAAATGAGACCAATGAAGGACCAATTAAGGTCCAATGGAATATAAGCCACAGACAACCAAATACCCGATGAAGTACTGGATGTAAAAATCTCGGAAAAAACAGATGATGAAAAAGAATTGGATGAAAACCAACCTTAGGATCAGATATATACGATCAGCTCTAATGATGTTAACAATGTTTCCGCTTTAGTTTTTGATTCGGTTATTAGTCCAGTAAACGAAGGTGTCAACATGGGCTACTGGACCAGCAAGAGCAATTTTTTTTTAATTTGCAGGTTATGGTAGGCACATTAAATTCCCAAAATGACAGTTACCTGACCATTGTGGAAGAATAGCTCTGAAATTCCAGAAAATCAGTTTTCCCGCGATATCTGCCGAGATTTGACCACTAGAGAATTTTTGTTCAGACGAAAAATAAAGAGCAGTTCCTTACCCACAAAAATGATCCCTAGCATTTTTTCGAAAAATTAGATAGTTTTCGAGATAAATGGCCCGAACGCCGACCCAAAATTGAGCTCCAGGCCGGCTTATAGAGAGCACGCTCTGAGGGCTTGACGTCCCCAAGTAAATTACTAATTTTTTAATAACTCGCGTGAAAATCAATATTTTTTAATGAATCAAAGTGCGGGTGAAAGAAGGGATCTGTGGCTACTAAGGCGTGTTTTTATCCACTCAATTTGTGCTCCTGGGTCATTGGAAAACCAGGCCAAAATTCGTCTTTGCTAGATTTTTTAATGCTTCCATGGATTTATTCATATTATTTTTATTAAGAGTTATTTCAGCCAATCCTATTGGATAATGGTTCTTTGGGGGGTACTTTAATTATTCCGAAACAATGCTACCAATACTTCGCCCGTATTTTTTTGAATAATGTGTTTTCCAAGAGGCGATGTTTGTGGATTTCTGGAGTTTTCCCGAGCTCTCTGGTTTATCGGGAATTTCTCGATGATTAACTGTCAAACCCGCTTATAATTGATATTGGGAGAAAGGTAAGAATATCCTCTTGCCGATGGTATAATTTTTTTTGGCCCAGACCCCTGGGTTTTCAGGAAAATCGGGAAAATTTCCAGTTTTCTGAGGAGAGACAGCTATTCTTCCTAGTTTTTTCGAGCAGTTTTTTCTCTTTACAGTAAAATTCTTCCCGGTCAAGCATCATACCCGATGAAAGGTCACATTCTGAACTTTCCTTTGATATGTCTATCAAGTATTTTATTTGATGCATTGAAAAGAAATTTGTTGTGATGGATGCCTCATTTTATTCTCGACCGCCGTCACGCCACCCATCTATAGTGTGGTCGACGGCGTCTGCTATAGTGCGTATACACGTGGATGCTTTCTGCTGCATTGTTTGTCAACATCTGACAATTTTACATGTAAACACTATCTCTTCCGTGATTTTTCAAGAATAAGTTAGTAGTATTCCAGTGTAAAAAGTGAAATTCAAGTCATTATTAATTTTATTGTTATTATTAAAAAATCAATTTTGACATTTTTATTGATAAAAAACACAGGGAAATATTGGAAATTCTTGAGCTTCTTTTTTTTGGATCACACGGTTTTAGGTTTCATTTTTTTAATTAAGATAATTAATATTGTTGTGGGTGATATGACATCTAATGATTTGATAAATATTGTTCATTCCTGTAGAAAAATGGAAGTCGCAGAGGATTCTAGTAGGTCCATGTGTTTTATTTGTGATCAAGCTCTGACTGAAGACGTTACAACGGTTACCCGAGGACTAGAAACGTCAGTTTCTAAGTTTCAGAATACTGCGAACTTTTATAATTCTCTAGGGATCGTAGTTCGGGAGATATCGGCGGAAAACGGATCTTCAGGATCTCTAGAGCCATTTTCCGACTCTACCACAAATTTCAGGCACCTGACATTTTGGGGGTTCAATGTACCTACTATTACCTGCAAATTGGAAAAAAAAAAATTTCTTGCTGGACCAGATGCCAATGTTGACGGTATTTTTCGCCTTCATTTACTGGTCTATATTGATGAAGTTCCGATCGAAGGTCTTAATAATGGCAATCAAAGTTCTCTTAGCATTTCTCAACCTAAGTGTCATAAAAAACTAAATACCGAATTGAAGAAGGCACTTTATCTGAAAAATATCCGTTTATTAAGACGGATCTCACAGATAAAACAGTAATAATAAGAAAGTCATCATTTTGTCGGCTTCTTGACGAATCAAATGGCAAAGTCACCACCGATAAGCTTGGCACATCTATCAATTTCTCGATTGCTTCCAACAAGAGTGTTAAAACTGGAACCCGAAGTGGTGTACAAAGTAAAACAAAGAAAAATCTGAAAGTTCCGGGAAAAACTTTGAAAACGAATGTGAAAACCAAAAAAAAACTTCGAAAAAAGCGAAGAAGGACAACTAGTTTTAGCGATGACGAGGGGCTGGAAGACAGTGAAATGTATATTTCACCGATACCAAGAACTCAGATGAATAAGAGGTGAACGGGGATTCTTCAGACGATGTCCTCGATGATAATCTGAGTAATGCAATTATGGCCAATGGAGAACCAATTATGACCAATAGAGGACCAATTATGGCCAATAGAAGACCAATTATGACCAATGGAAGACCAATTATGACCAATGGAGAACCAATGATGACCAATGGAGGACTAATTATGACCAATGGAGGACCAATTATGGCAAATGGAGGACCAATAGAGACAAATTAGAGGACCAATGGGACAATTAAAGACCAATGTCCAATGGGGTGTACACAATTTTTGGTCGCGGTTTACCCCTCGTGTTTTGGTAAAGAGGACTGAGGTCTAAATGTGAAATCAGCAGAAATGAAAAAAAAAAGCCTCCAAACTTTGTTGCTAATTTACATGCCAAAAAACGATTTTGTTACTTAAATTGATGCTAGCTTGATATAGAGCGAGTATTTTCAATAATTTTTACAGATCGTTTTGAGCAACAAAATAATTTTTTTGTCAGCTAAAAACAAGCAAAAGAGCAACATATTTGGGCGATTTTTTTTTCATCTCTGCTAACTTCACATTGCTAGCTTTTTAGATCTAGAGGACTGATCTAATTGTGAATTTTACAAATAGAACAATTCTTGTCTCTCTCTTTCAAGTAGTGTTGTTCATATTATCCTTGTAGTACTTGTGTAAATCATATGTCGAGCTAAGATTTTTCGCAATCTGTATAGGAATGAACCCTTCTTTCGGTTGTGCATTATCTTATTATGTGAAGCACAGTCTCATTGGATATACAGACTATGGCTAGAGCACCTAAGGTAGAATTTCTACAAGAAGGGCCTAGTGTAAAGGATGTTGAGTCTGATAAAGACTTCACATAAAAGGTATAGCCAAAAAGCCAAGCCGAGCTGCCGAGGACTCGAAGCCTATGATTGGTGGTGTAGAACTAGCTAATTAAGCGCCCATAAGAAAAATGTTCTCTTGATTGTAGCGTCGAAAAATTGAGAAAATGCCAAAATTTATTACTAATTCAACTTGAACCTTGAGCTTTAAGACTCATTTTTCCTGTTTTAAATGATAAATTTAATCAAAATTAAGCGCGGTTTGATTTGATATCATGCAGACACTACAATTGTTAAAAGAAACTGAGAACGACTGCGAATTTAAAGACAAAAAAAACTGACAAAAACCATTCCTTTGTTAATATAATGAATTATTATATATTTTAATTGCACAATATATACCTAGGTCGATGCTTCTACAAACCAATATGGTAAGCGGTCTTCCTAGCATGTTCTGCCAGCTCGATTTTAAAAAATTTATTTCGCTCTTGAATACGTCTATCATCAGTTCATAGTCTGTCGCTGTGTAATTTTGGCTTATATCCAAGAACTAAATCACAATTCGTTTAAATTACAAATGAAATGGAAATATTGCATGTTTCCTTGGAAATTATGATTTGTATAAGTACGCAAGTTTATAGAGAGTTATTGGAAACACAAATTTACTGCCTTGTAGTAGTTGTGATAACCTTAAATGAATAGTGCCCGACCTTAAAACAGACTTAAAATTTGGAGTTATTGAAACATGAAACTCTATAATGAGATTATATTAAGGTAGGTTCATTGTTCTTTAAACTATAACCTTACTTTTTTTAAGTACATACGTTTTTATCTTCATTGGAAAATATTTATTATCACTATTATTTCATATTCATTTAAACTTTAATTTTTATTAAGTATTACTTTTCGGTTCACTTTTTTTAGTATTGAAACTAATTAAGGATGGAGGATATTCCATTCTAAGTACCTAGATATTTTGGCAGACAACAACGATGAGGAAATAGAGTACATCATTTTATTTGACGGAGGGAGAACAGTTAACTTGAAACTGTGAAAAAAGTTAGGTTCAGTTCAGTCTGGTCCAGTCCAGTTGTGTCACAGATCACAAATTGTGACATATAAATATGGAACATGAAATAAAGTCGGGATAGTGCACTGCAGTAATCGCGCACAAATAAGGACAAGCACTAACCTTAATAATGTTTCCATTATTTTAAACATCAAATGCGCATGCGTATATGTCACTATAAGGACAGCACTATTACTGCTTAACCTTGTAAAAGTTCCAATAACTCTCTAATCTGAAATAGTGGGCATCCTTTTAAGATGACAGGTGTACTGTTGTAATCAATATGCTCAATTTTAGGTTATTGAAAGATACCCATAACTCCATATTTATGTTGTTTGATCATTTTCATTTTTATAGTTAAATCATCATTTTCATTAAATAAAAGCAAGTAAAAAAAATTACTTTGAGTGATAAAATTAGAAGAATGATTGACATATTTTAATTTACTCACCTGAGGAGTGAACGCAAAGATTTTATCTCCCAAAGAGTACAATTTGCTTGTTGAAAGTATACCCACATCTCTAGACTTCCTTCCTGACAAACCAAGTTTTTTATTACGACCTAAAATTTCAGGTTAATCCGTCATAAACAACTTACTAAGGATGGGTATTATAAAACTAGTTTGACATATAACTAAAAGTTAACTTGTAGAATGACGTCACATGTTATAGCTAAGTTCGAAATGGTGGAGTTAACTTTTTCGGGTGGAAGAGGTATCGATTGAAGTTAACTTTATGGAAAAACCAGGTTTTCGTGATTTGATAGTTGCTCTTTTCTGTCGGTTCTGTCAACAATTTGGCATTTATAATCCTAATTAATTATATTGTGAATATTTTGATTGCTTTTAATTTGAATTTTGCAATGCTAACAAACGCTATTCAAGATATTTTTGAGGAATTATTAACCGACGATGAAGAAGATGCTATGAATATTATTGAAGGCACTCGGCGACAAAAGATATTTAGGAATCGGCTGAACCATTTCACTTTGTGGAACGAAACAGAACTTAAAAACCGATTTCGATTATTAAGAGTCACTCCTTTTGCACTTTACCATGTCCTTAAATTCTTCCACTAATGATAGAAGAGATTCAATTTCCTTATTGGAAAAGTTTATTGCTCGTCTATCCATTCAGGAGGGAAGTTGTGGTAGTGATTTAACCAACTTTCGACGGAAGTCGCCATATTGAGAAGTCACTTTAGTGACATTAGTCATCAATTCTTGTGTCAACATAGATAACCTTAATATACTGAAATGTGTCAAATTGAAAAGCCACGTTAAGAAAATTAAGATTTTCAGTATTAGAATAGGTATTTACGTAATTAGTGTGATATGGACATTATCAATGCACGCATGTGAAGTTTGCACGACGAGGCTGTAGGCCGAGGCGTGTAATCACATAAGTGCGTTAATAGTTCCTATACCACGTATTATTTACAGAATTTTATCTACAACTATTAATCAGTATTATTAACAGTATATCACAAAATTTTATTGAAAGAAATTTCAATCCAACGTATTGTTATTAATATTGACTGCAAACATGAGGTACTGTAGATCATATTTTGTGACCATAGCAGCAAAGGCAAACAAAGCTGCGGAAATAAGATAAATTAGTTATATGATAAAATTGTCAAAGTTGAATAAACAAAAATCTATAAAAATAAGTTCAAACAAAGACAATCTCCCTTCGGATATTGAAAATGCAGCTTCCTGTGTTATTTTGAATATTTAATTCTGGTATTAATATTTTCCTTGATTTTTATTACCGCACTAGTGTAATGTAATGTTTGATGTATTCAAAAACGCACTAGTGCGGTAATATATGTCATTATGACTTTGAAAATAGTGTAAAATCGTACCTGTTACATGACAGTTGTAGATAAAGGTTATTTATAAGTAATAGTATAAAATTTAAGTTGATATCGTGTTGTTTAATAGTGTTATAAAATTTTTGAATGTACCAAAATCTGGTATCAATTCTCTAACAACAAAAATTACCACCTGAAAAGGATGCATATGAGAGTTTTTTGTTTCCCCTAATTGAATAATTTAATGTGCGCCTCTGGTTTGTTTACGGAAATCGGCCATATTCAGAAGCCACTTTGGTCGATGATTCTTTATACTGTTTTGTTCTCTCCTCTTTTTTTTACCTTGTTGATCCATTCAGACAGGAACAAATAAAATAAAAATTCTCGACACTGGGAACGAAATAACAAATACACCAAACAGACATATCAAAACTGGACCATAAAACGAAAGTCAAAATGCCAAAACTCTAGGCAATAAAGAATATTTCTCAATTTCTCTATGCTACAAGTTATTCTTCTTTTTTTTGAAAATGAAACTTTTATAAAACTGACATTTTAAAACCTAAAGTTAACTTGACTGTTAAATTCAAAGTTAACTTCAAGACATGTTTATAATACCCGCCCTAATTATGTTAATATAAAAAAACAACACTAATCAAAAAGTTAATTTGGCAATCCAAACCACGTGACCCAATACGGCCTCCAGGATAAACAATTTGGACAGATTTGTATTGTCTATTCAATGGTAAACAGAGTTCAATAATTTTTTAGTCGATTTTATTAGTTTTATGATTAATGTGGTCTAACTTTTTTACGAAGATTATAGACAATTTTTGAGACTTGGCAACGGTGTTAGAAAAGCATTTCTAAGAAATTCAGTTGCTTATTCTCGTTGAAATGTGATAATTTACGTTTGGAAGTTCCTGACATCGTTTCATAAAAAAATAAATCTTTCCTTAAAAAGTTGAGTAAATGCCGATAATGTATACATTTTTGGAAAGGGGAAGAAAGGGACTTTCAGATGGTGAAAGAAAGGTTGTTGTATTTAAAATAAGCTGATAACTTTGCTTTAAAAAAGGTCCTTTGATTCCATTCCGCAATTGTCGAAGTCGTCAGACCGTAGGTGTCACTGGGTCCTAAAACTTTTGGTACAGCCAGTTCCCTGGCTAAAGAGTCGACAATGCGATTACTGCCCCAATGTAATATTGGAAAAAATAAGTAAAGCCGAGAAAAAGAGAAGATCTGACCATTGGAAAGATCTAGTAAGGCTTATACAATCAAAGACTCTTCTGGGTGACTACAACCTGTTGAGATCAAAAGAATGCATAAGTCAAAGTAAAACTGCGCTAAGAGTTTTGACAGGGATCCTAACGGGACATTGTCGCCTGAATGGGCACCTGAAAAAGCTCAAAATAGTGGAGGAAGAAGAATGCAGATTCTGTGGAATGGAAGAAGAAACCTCCATCCACATACTTTCCAACTGCACAGCACCTGGGAGATTACTGGATAGAAGAGGAACATTTGCCCAAGTTGAAGCCTACAGACATCCTAAAATTCCTCCGGGAAATAGGACTAAAGGAGCTACTAGTTTCTGAGACTCTCCTCAGAAACTGAGTAGAAGTAAGGGGGCACAATAGATCTTTTAGGTCTCAGTGAATGTCACCCCAAAAAACACACATACATACATACATACATGCGATTACTTTTACACTTGTCGTGCCCTTTAACCCACCTCATGATAATATTGTTATCTACCGAGGCGTTAGCTAAATATTGGTGGCACTCTAGTACTAGCCCTGATGTCTGTTCAAGGCTAATAGGGATTGTCTACTGTCAGTGCAGATTGTTATGTTTTTGCCAGAAATTCCTCTTCTAGTTGACTGTTACCTATATACTATCAATCCTATAATACTGGAAATAATATGTCATTTACCTAGGTAGGTATAAAGATGAGATAGCACCCTTGCTGGTTGAACTTCAATAGGAGCTACCTCAGCAATAGTTTGAACTTTTATATCATGTTCAGCTAGTTTTTCTTTAATTTCAAAATCCTCCGCCAAAATTACTACTTGTACCACTACATCAGGTTTCTTTTCTGACCCAAGTCTTCTATTCAACGGATCTAATTCTCCAGGTGCCAGAAAACCCTGAAAGATATTATCATGTAACATTGATATAAAAACAATGTAATTTACTTACTTCTTGCAAAAGTTTTCCAACAATGTAGAGGGACTGTGCCCAGCGAAATGGACAAAGACCCAAAGGAATTCTTTCTTGACTTCCAGGATTTTTATACTCAGCATTCATGAATTCTGCAGGTACTGAGTAGAGTTCTGGTACTAATTTCAGCCCATCATCAGTTCGAATCATGATCTAAAATGTACAATAGTTAATACATGGTTAAGTATAAATATGTAAACAGGAGACAAATTAATATTACCAGAAGACCCATTGGATTTCAAAAGTTTATACCTCTTTAACAAATAAAAAAAAGATATTATTATCTTTGAACTAGCCCCTAATATATTTTTATATTGATTATAAGTTATCACTTTATAAAGAGTTTATTGTAAAAATCGAGGTAAAAATATATGGCTAAAAATTTTAATTATCATATTATAATTTTTTTACCTCTTCAAGTTGTTGCGTGTAACTTTCTGCATTTTCTTTATTTCCTCTGAATAAGTTGTCCAATATCATGTAACAGAAAAATAGTGGCCACTCACATTCAATATTTTCAAACATTCTAAGTTCCCATGGCTCATAATACAATCTACTGGGGTCCTAGAAAGAAAATACTTTTTGTAATTGCTTCTTCAATTTTTTCTACTCCTATAGTATATTAATTAAATGCCAATTTTCAGTTGCATAATGATACTCATTATAACACTGATTTTCATTATGAAACTGAAAAATTGACCAATAGAAATCTAGATTTTTAAATAACCAAGAAGGCAGTCCCAATATTTTCAGTAGAATGTTTGACAGTTTCTAAGAGATTCGTGTGAATTATGACAGTTTGAATTTTTTGCGTTAGTTTTTAAAAGAAATGTCGAGTACCAGAGCAAAAATACTAAATGACCTTTAAATATTTTTTTCAAATCAAATTTCTTGTTCGTAGAAAAAATAGTGTATGCAACTTTCTCATGTAATGGTTATTAATACACTCGCACCAACCATTTCGCTCGTTTAGTATACCAGTTAATACTTGTGTATTAATGACCATCATTACATTATCGTTACATAATAGCTATTTGTGTATCAAGAGCAGAAAGTAGTAGGTGCTACCAAAAGGACTTTCTGCTCGAAATACACACAAGATTTTTCTACAACCACACCAAAATGAAATTAATTGCTATTGTTTGTACTTAGCAGTTTCCAGATTGCAGTTTCGTGTAGAACTATGTACGTAGGCAACATTTATTACATTAATGTCAGATATTTTTTAGTTTTCCCTATTTTTCATTAAATTATTACGGAAAATACTGTTGGATGCTTCAACATATTAGAAAGTCAACTAAAATATTTTATTCTACAGTTTATATTAAAATAACTACTAGCTCTCTTTTATCTATGAATAAAATTAGGCGTGCGTCACGTTACTTTCTGCTTAAGAGCGCCAATAATGTCAAATTATGACAGCTCGCGGAAAACATCAACTTTGCAGTTGCTTTTCAAGGCACAAAAGACGGCATTCAATATTTATCGTAGAAATATACTATTAACAATTTCGTATCATTAATTACCCAACAAAAATGAGATATTTGTTGGTCTTACAAGAATTTCACACGAGGGCAGTTGTGTGTTCTATTCATCAACATTGTAATGAGAGTTACCTACTCCAGGAGAATTTTTGCAGATATAAATTCAGTTTCCATCTACTCATCAAGTACATTTAACTAATTTAAATTGTATAAAAACACTCATGTTCATTAATTATATTGGTTTCTAAAAAATCAATTTGTTGAATATGTTGTTATTTACATGAAAACATTATTATGATAATGTACTTACTTCTCGAGGAGTTCTATAACCATCTCTTAAAAATCTTCTGAAACCATACCGCCCTTGTAGTTTTTCAATAATGGAATCTCTACTATATGCTATTAATGTTGGATCATCTACAGCAAAAGCTGGGAAACTAATAACTGATAACAAACCACTATCAATT
Source organism: Galerucella calmariensis (assembly GCA_910591675.1). Taxonomy (NCBI): domain Eukaryota; kingdom Metazoa; phylum Arthropoda; class Insecta; order Coleoptera; family Chrysomelidae; genus Galerucella; species Galerucella calmariensis. The sequence goes on along the minus strand of CAJUYG010000715.1, from coordinate 9,694 downwards.
TCTTTTGAACTGGATTCTCTTGGTAACATTGACTACAAAAGTTACATTTTTGAGAACAATTGAATGGAATTGATTACATTTACTTCACAATCTTATAATATATTTAACTATGTGTGGTCGTGCACAAACTGCCCAATTTTTTATAGTGCAGTACAGCTTTCCATGTTCCAATTACTGCAGAGCAATTATCTTTGTTCAGGCAGTTGTCACCACTTAAAAAGAGTTTGAGCTTTTTGGAACTGGAATTTTTAGCAGTACACTTAAACATAACCTAATATGTTCAATAATTATTAATAACATACCCTGTACCCAGTCAAACTTGAAATGTCACTCACATTGCACGATCTGAACAAAAAAAGGAGAGCGGGCACCATGCTATTTTGCATACTGAACTGATAAGGCACCAGCTCTTTTGTATCTGCACTTACATCTTAAATTTTTGAGTTTTCACTGGGTTTGAAAATAGTCAAATATGCTATTATAAATTACAATGTTAGTAACCTTCATCATTACCTGTAAAACAGCTTGACATTTTTGAGCCTCATCAGCTAAAACATGAATAACACTGTAAGGACCACCCCTAGCCCCAAATAAGTCCAGTTCATTCATGGCTTCTAGTGCCGCTTTTGCCATGCCAATTGAGCTGGCATTTAATTCTGGTAAGCCATGGTTTGTCTTATCTCCTCTTTCCCAAATACCATAATCTGGTGTACAATATGCACATTCAATATAAAAAACTAAGTTTTGTATGAAAGCTACCTCATCTAAATTAAATACTATTTGTAATCCAGAAGCTGTCATTTGAGCAAGAAGTAGAAGGTAGACAGATATAGAGTCTATTTGAAGATGACCCCATTCATTATCACCTAAAACAGACACAA